>NHOR01000208.1:0-22696 GCA_002287245.1 Trypanosoma congolense
AACCGCACAGTCATGTTTGGGCGTCGGGTGTACGCGAGCGCAAGTGTTCCACGCCGGATGTGGCCAGCGCTGCATATCCAAAGCAGTGCCAGTCGAACCGCATTCTCCCGTCACTAGCGGCACTACGCCCAGCGATCGCCCGGCATGCAATTCAGCTCTCTCCCTCATGTTTGGCGTCGACCGCTGAAGGCGTGGGTGAGGCTGTCCCGGCGCTGGAGCCGCTTCAGCTCAGCGTCGGGTCATTGTTTGCAGCCGTCACATTCCCGCGATACAGCGGGATGGGGTTTGCCCTTCCAAATTGTATGTGTATGCCTTTAAGGACCATAATTTGGAAACTACACAGCAGCGCACAATGTTTTTCCTTCTTAACTTTCAGGGGATCTGCACTGCATCAGCGGCCCGTATGTGAATGCATATGGCAGTCAGCCGACTGCTGGCGCGAGGAACGAAAATGCGAATGGAGACCAGAGACCCAAGGAGCGTGGTGAGGCCTGCGTTGTTATTAACAAGAGGAGTTTTGGCGATGCCGGCCGCTGCGTGCACCGCCGTGGCCTCGTGGAAGCAAATTTTTGCATGAAAGTTTGTCGTATTTTCAACAAGACACTGCTCTGTTCGGTTTCCTGCAGTGTATTGTCTTGTTTCCTGTTCGTTTGTTCTTCATTGAGTGGTACACATTAAGGAATTCACGGTGGAATATGTCATTAGTTAAAGCGAGAATGAGTAACGCACGTTGTGGATGAAGGCGGGTTTGATTGGTTTTTGGTGTGTGTTTTTGTTGTTGTTAGTACTGTGATAGTCAATCCTCTGATTGGCACGATGTCATGGGCGTTAACGAACCAATGCGAATAAGCAAGGGGAAGGAACGCGGGTGCCAACATGTCTGTCCCCACGAAACTTAACTGAAAGTTCCCTCCCTTCCCGGCTAACGCGGCGTGCTCGAAACTGTTCTCTCGATCACACACGCCGCCACAACTTTCCTCGGTCGCACGCCCAATGCCCGTGCACACTTTGGGATGTGCGTGCACACCGAGGGTTGGGAGAGGCGGTGTTGCGTAGAGGGGAAGGAGCAGTGTGCGGAGACATCATAGCACAGCGCGGTGACTTGTGGCTAATGTTTTCTTTTATTATTATTCTTGTTCCTAATGCTTTCCGCTCCTATTGAATGGCGTTACACACACGCGTTGTTGTTGATGTTGCGTTAAACTCCACAGACATTATCACCAACTGCTGCGAGAACCGCTGGCCGTAGGCACGGTGGTTCAAAGGGCGTCGGTGGTGCGTTAGGCTGGCAAAAAGGGGCCGTTGTAATAGATAGTAGAAAGGCACTGTGATATAGGCTGTGAGCCATCGCCGGTGGTGTGCCCGCAACTGAGGTACAGGCCTCGTTACTTAGACTGCTATTGGCGCGATTAGTGGGAGGTTGTTGGAATGTTATCGGGCGCATCGTTGCAGGTGGGTGCCGCCCGCTTGTCTCTAACATGGTGGAGGAACTCGCGAATATAAGCAGCACACTCGAGCAGCTTCAGAGCTTCTTTGTTCTTCACACGTTTGATACGACAGGGCAGTTTTCAGATCTCTTCTCCGTGCTCCTTTCGTGCTGTAAACATTTGGTAGATTCGAGTATGAGTCAGCAAGCCATCCTCTCTGCCCAAGCACGCGAAGTCGGGCGACTAACAGCCGAAGTTGAGGAGCTACGGAATTCATTCGCGTTGCAACATTTCCAACGTCAGGGACCAGCGGAGCGCGGGGCTTCAAGGTCCGCAGACACTTCGCAGGTCAACAATGACAATATGGCGGAAATTCTTGAAAAGCTCAACGAATTTTCTGAATCTCATCGCGCTATGCAGTATGAGGTTGATAATAACTCCCGTCACCAGGCGGCGTCAGAAGAACAGTACCAAAGAATGGTAGAGTGGGTCTGTGGCTTGGAAAAAGACATTGGTCATCTCAAGGATGAGGTTTCGTCAGTTTCCAGAGATGTTGAGCAAAAGATCAATAACGTCAGCGACGCAATTGATATGTTTGCTACAGCACCACCCAGGACCATACGCTGATGTTTCAATCGTACACGGACGCGAAAGTAAAAGAAATACGAGAGGAAGTATGTATGATGATGCAAACTGAAGCAAGAAAACCTGCCATCATTTCAGGCGCTGGCCCCCAGAGCGCTCGGGGGAGTTGTCCACACCACACGACTGAGGGAGTTACGCCACACTCGGAGTGTAATGCCGCACCCGATCAGGAGGCCTCATCACATGTTCATGATTTTGTGGCTGATGTGTGCGAGGTACTTCCTGCGCGGTTGGACCGTCTGGAAAGCCGGGTGGAAGTGTTAGAAGTGTATGCCCCACATCATGTGGCAATGGCCGCCGCCCCCCATTCCTCGGTGCTGAGCTGCGTGATGAAAGCGGGGGTGGGGTGCGCGTAGTTGAGGTTTTTAACGGCTTCGCAGCGCATGCTGCGGGTATGGCGGCGGGAGATGTTGTAATAGCGGTGAATGGGCATCACATCCGGGCGCGGGCCGAGGTGTATAGCATTATGGGAGAACTCAAGAGAGAAAGTGAAGTGAAACATCGCCTACTTATGCAAATGCACTTTGAGGAATATACCGCAGCAAGTGGTTCCAAGGAGGACAAGGGTTCGCCTCGCCCTGCCACACGAACAGACGGTTCAGCCACTAGCGTGGCGCACGCATTAACAATGACGGCAGCGCGATGTCTCGAAATGAAACCGGACCTCACAGACCCAATGGGAGAGTGAACACGTGTGTAGGAAAGTGTTCAGCTCCCCCAAGCTACAGGTCGTGTTCCATGTGAAGCGGGGCAGCATGCTGAAGGAAGTGACAGTGATTTGCGACGGTGCTGCCAGTTTCTGGTAGAAGTTGCGTCACGTGCATCTTGTACCATTCATTTCATCCCTAATACCTCCAGTAAGCATGTGCAGGGCGTCTCACAGGGACGCAGCTCAGGCCAACGGCAACAAAGAAAGAGGAGCAAAAGGTGAAGGTATTGGTACAAAGAATAATAAAAAGAAGAATGGAGGAAAGAAAAACTTTAGCGACTGGGGTCACTTATCAGCTCTGTATTGTTAATATATTCATGTTGTTGAAAAACTTTTGCCATATATTTAGATAGACCCAAGCGGGGTATGTCCAGAAGAAAAAAAAATTTGACGGCTGTTGTGTCATTTGTTGCTGTTACTTCACCCAGCCGCCGCTATACGTTGTTGACGAAGCCAAATGAAAACATATTTGTTGTTGTTGTTGTTTTTCACTAGCGACACTTCAAAGCCACGATGGGCTACACCTTAATACATAGAAGTGTAGCACAAAAAGAAAAAGAAAAAAATCATTACCCCAGCGCCATGTGCCTGTAACCACCCTGTCCGATTTTTTTCTCTATTACTTCTATAAAGCCTCAAACCACCCGGCACGCTTCATTTCACATAAGTAACGGTACACTCAGAAGAAGGGTTCGCATGCGCCGTCGGGTCAGCGTCGTCATCAGTTCGCTTACGTCTCGGGCCGTGAGGCCTCACGCTGACGTCGGAAGGAAACACGCTCACAGTCACAGCCACTGCCATGAACACAGCCACAGCCACCAGATCGAGGAGAGTGTTCAGGGGGAGCAACTGCGGATGTGTCAATTCGCCACCACCATTGGGGGCATAACAAACGTTTTCTTTTCCACCACGAAGATCTGGTTTGGGATGAGCGGCGGATCGGTAGCACTTGTTGCGGATGGGTTTCATGCCCTGGTAGACCTCCTGGCTGATATCGTTTCTTATGCGACTCTTACACTTTCCGCGAAGCGATTGCCACGCTGCCGATTCCCCTTTGGTACTGGCCGGACGGAGACTGTAGGAGCGGTTATTGTCGCTAGTATGTTACTATTCGGTGCAGTGACACTTCTCTGGACGTCGGCGCAGGAATGTGTTCAAGGGCTGATGGGAATGCTAAACATCAGTCAAGGTGATACCTCCACCAATGAAAACTACGGTAGCTATAATGGAAAACATGATTCACATACTGGGGGTCATGTTCACGGTAGTCTTGGTGGTCATTCGCATCACACCCATTATCAAGTGACTCAGACCGATGAGTCAGGCCGTCTAACTATTCTGTGGACCATGGTTGTGCTAACTGTCGTCTCCATAGTTACTAAGGAGGTCTTATTCCGGTGGACGAAACATGTGGGCGAGCGGGCAGGCTCGCGGGTTGTTGTGGCGAACGCGTATCATCACCGCGCCGATGCGTGGTGTGGTGCTATGGCGCTCGTGGGTGTGGCCGGTCGTTGTTTTGGGGTGCCCGGGGTTGATGGGATGGCTGGGCTGTGTGTGTCGGTTAGTCTCTGTAAAATCGGCTACAGCGTCCTGCGCGATAGTATCCTAGAATTTTTTGACTTCCAAAATGCAAGCGAGGTGGCGGCAGTGCGACAGGTGCTGCAGGACTACGATAAGTTGCATCTTGTGAATGTTTTCCTCATCCGCCATGGACATTCATACGCCCTTCACGTCACCCTGCTCACAGAGTCGAGCGCCACTGCCGCAGTGTTGGCTTGTGCCGCAAAGGATCTCACCTCGCTCGTTCGAAAAAGCATCAGGGTCGCTGACACCTTCACAACGATATTGCCCTGTGACCGGGAGGACGAGAACTCCCTTCGGAGTGCAATGAAGCTTGTCGAGGATTTCCACGGCCTGACCCCTATATTGTTGGATTGGGATTTGCGGCGAATCTTCGTGCCGCCTACGTTGGATGAGGAGTGCATGAGAGATGTCAAATCTGTCGCTGCTTTTTTCGGAGTTAATGTGGATATCGCTGCAGGAGGGGTGGAGTGCGGGTAGGCACTTTCATGTTCTTATTTCTCCATCAAGAAAATGGTGACAATGGTGGGATGGACCATACATAGTCTTACGGCAGTTTGTAGGTGTGATTGCAGTGCTCTTTGCAGGGTTTAAAAAAAAAAAAAAAGTAATGCCCCCACTGGTGAAAAGAACAGACGCTTTCGACACACGCCTTCGTTTTATTTTATGGGAATGTCATGTGTTCGGCGTCCTGACCTCGTTTCAGCAACGGTTTCGGACCTCTCCAACTCGCTATTGGGTTTCCCTTCCTTGAGGAGGAACAGTAACAAACTCAATAATGTACCCGCTTAATGTATAAATAAAACTTCCACAACAAATAAGGTCACTGATGATAATCGCACCCCTGTAATTGCAAGGTGAGAATATTCGTTTTTTTTCTCCTTTTTCCCCCCTTTTTTCCTGCTAACTCGGTGGTTGTTCGTTGATTTATTGCTCAAGTTCTCCATTTCTCGATAATCACACGGGTGAATTGGGGCTTGGAAAGGGGAACAGACAAAGCGGGTAGTGCCGAGGGGTGACAGTAGCCAGTTGAATTAACAGGACAATGGACGACGACTTCAATGCGGAATTCGATATGGATGAAAACGATTTCTTTATGGACGAGGCTGACGGGGGAATGGACTACGAGAACGAGACCATGGGTATAGCAGGACCATGCAGGGGAACCGATTCAAATGTGGCAGAAGGTACCAATGGCACAGAGGTGGTCGAAGAGCCGAGCATCCGGGTGTCGAAGGTGAACATACAGGATCTTTTCCCCAGAGCGAAACCGGACACAGTGCCGGTGGTAGTCGGAATCATCGCCCAAGCGAAACTCGGTGTGGGGGTGGACCTTCGTGCGCTGAGCTGCGCAACGCGTAATGTTGAGTTTGCTCCGCGTCTCCACTCTCCATCGGCTACGCTTCGCTTGCACGACCCCAACGCAGTAGTGCAGGTGCGCACTTCTGGTCTTTTGGGTATTATTGGAGCTTCTAGCGTTGGAGAGGCAAGACAAGCCACGGAGCTCGCCGCGCGCATCATACGCAAGGCACTTAACCTCAACTTCTCGAGTGTACAGTTTCGAGTTCGCTCTCTGATGGCTCGCTTTGAGGTCGGGCACCCCATCCGTCTGGACGACCTAGCGCACCACAAAGATGTGTTTTGTAGTTATGAACCCGACAGGTTCAGTGGATGCATCATGCGGCTCTCGGGGAAGTCAAGCGGCAACAAGTGGGAGGTGTGTTGCAATGTGTATGTGACAGGGAAAGTGAATATTCTCGGGGCACGTAGCCAGGAAGAGCTGATGGATGCCTTCTACACAGTGCTGCCGATTCTTGCACTCTATGCAAAGAAGTAGAGGTGTTAAGCACCTTCGATGCATGTGAAAGAAAATGATATCACAGTTGGGACCTGACACTCGTAACCCGCCACCGATTGAAAGTTATGTCCCTAAAGGATTTCCACCGCCTATTTTGTTGTTGTTGTTGTTTGCCCCTCTATCCACCACCACTCATGCATCGCCCAGGAATAGGGTTTTCTTCAGGGCAGGAAAATAACGCACGCAAACGAAAGCAAAACATTGTCGATGCTCGGTCGATGTTGCATCTTTATTATTATTATTTTCAAAAGAACCACTACAAAAAGGTGCTGCAATCATGAAACAGTGATAGGGAGAGATGGTTTGAAAACAGTTAAACTTTCTTGCACGTTTATATAACGGTAGTGCATAGTGGCAAAGGGAAAACAAAAGATGTCAAGATAGAACCGAAGCCAATTGAAGGGGACGAGAGTCCGTAACCACGTGGCAGAGGGTAGCCGCGAATGTGGATGGCGTGTCGCCACTGCACAGGACTTTAAGTACGCCCCCGCAGCTTCCATTGGTGAGGCTACCGCTACCGGAATTCATCGCGAGCAGTTCACGTGGCACCATGTCCGAGTATTACACGCATTGATCAACGACGTGGAAGATGGAACTGAGAAAGAAATGTGTGCCAGGGAGATGCGTTGCAAGTGGCAATGAGAGTAGTGGAGAAAGGCCCTGAGGTTCCAGAGACCCATTTGTGAAGTGCCATTTGAATCAGTACGTTTTGTGACTACCTCCTCCACCTGATGGAACGGGCTAAATACATCCATACCGTTTGCAGTCGTCCCGTAATGTCTCTGGAGCTCAAGAGTGAGTGCCCCGAAGCCCCTCACGACGTGGGGGTCTGGTGGCCGAAGATCCTCCAGCGAAACCGGGTGCAGTGCTTCGCCCTTTGGGCGCCGTGTGGTGCAGTCTTCCGTGGCAAGCGCCGCAGATTTCTGGTAGCCTTGGACCCGTTGATGGTCCCCATTCATAACTGCACTGCATTTGGGTAGTGTGGATAGGCCTCCCAATAAAGCGGGGGAGTGGGAAGAGGCGAAAGCGTGGTACCAAAAGGTGCTCAATATTTCGGCAAACACTGAGGTGCAGGCGCACCAAACATGCACATGTGATACATGCGGGCGAGCAGAGTCCACATGCAATCGTACACGAATAACCGGTGGCTACAAAAGAGGTAGCAGCACATCGTTTGTGCACACAATCTCCTGTTGGCTTTGTTATTATTATTATTATTATCCTGCTTATTTTTTTCTCTGTTATTTTTCTGTGAACAGGTATGGTACTTTCATGTCAGTCACTTCCATGTTTCCTCCACCATTTTCCTTCCTCTTAGTTCCTACACTACCTGACCTTTTAAGACACGGAATATTTACATAAGGAAGCAGTGGGAAGGGTGGGTGGTGTGAGTGTGGTATTTCCCTTTACTTCCAACCCACTCATCAACGCTACGTGGCTCAGTGTAGTGAAGGCAAGTCATGTAGCTCCAACGTGTTTCCTCAGCAATGTCCGCTGCATGTGCGTCGTCCACTTCTTGCCGTGCACTGTTTCTTTCCCCTGTTCGCTTTCATATGACCGCAAGTTACCATTACGCCGGCCTTGACAGAAATGAAAACAACTTCGCTCCGTTTTCATCTTGTCATCCTTCCTTTGTGCTTGATTCCATCTTACTCAGGGATCAGTGCTGATGCTTAAAAAGAAAAAAAAATGGCGGGAGAAGCCCATGCACTCACATTGCATTCTCTCCACTTTCCTCCTTTCCTTTGGCTGCACAATGCAACCGAGGTTGACACGGGGTGGGGGTGTTCCCTGTGGACAAAGCAATTAGGGAAGCAGAGTTGCGTAACCATGAATATGCGCCCGGAGTTGCCAAAAAGTAGCACAAAGTTGAATAGCTCCACGCAAACGCGGGCGTGTGTCTCCTGCGCCAACGCTGAGGAGCTTTGCACATGCAGATGTTGCGCCCGCTGCTCACAAACCATAGCCACGCCTCGATCTCGTCACCGCTGCAAAAGGTGCCGGTGTATCATGTGTCTGGCCTGCCTAACGAAGGTCCGCTACGTTGACATCTTAGCTCTACCGCAGCCGGTGTGCAGTGAGTGTGCGGTCCCGCGGGGGCTCGCGCTGCTAAACGAGCGGAGGGGTGCCCTGCTGTGGGGTCTGTACGCGTTGTGGGGGGCGACGGATGCGCCAGCCATGTGTGTAACGCCCTCGTGTGGGGCATACACCTATGCGCCATTCTGTCGTACGTGTGGACTCCCCACCGTCGCTACTGGAGCACACACTCAGCGCTCCGTTCGAGCCAACGGTAGGGCTTTCTTTGGAATAAGGAAGAAAGTGAATCTTTTAGAAATGCGTGAGTACTGCGACCGGGAGTCAACTGTTGGTAGCTACAGCGAATTAATAGTGGAAAAGATATTTCGTTCGTGCTTTCCACGCGGAGAGGAGGTTTCTGCGTTCCCGTCCCTTGGAAGTGCAACCGGCGCCCGCGACCTACTGATGTCCCTTGTGGCTGCCGGCATAGCCTACGAATACAAACACGCACCAAGCATAACACTATCCCTTTCAGACTTTCCTTTTGCGTCTCTGATGAGAGTAGTTCACCACTACTCCAGATTTACTGTGCTGGAGGCATCGGGGAAGGTCAAACTTATCTCATTTCCAGGAGCACATGACTCCCGCACAGCTGCCATTAGCATGCGCTTCGCTCAAGTTATCCGGTGTGGGTGGGCGGTTCAGGACGTAGCTGGTAGCGGTGATGACATGGGAAACTGCGACGACAAGGAAAGTAGGGCCGCTTGTTATTCGGCACTGCAATATTCCGTCCACGGTGGTTTTGTACACGAAGCGGAGGAAGTCATCCCGGAGATTCAGAGGATTGTGGAAGACGCTCTCAAGCATGGGTATCGCCTCGTGCTCTCAGGGCACTCACTGGGCGGAGCCGTCGCGGCACTTGTTACGCTGCGATTACTGCATGCGAACCCCGATCTGCCAGAACACAAGCTGAAGTGCTTCACTTTCGGTGCGCCATTAGTTGGTGACGACCAGCTGACCAAATTGGTAAAAGAGTTTGGACTGAGCACGAGGTTTCAACACGTTGTGCACTTGTGTGATATTATTCCCCAGCTGTTATGCACTGGGAAATGGCCCTTCGATCACAAGAACATCCTCCACCGTGGCAGAGCCCTGGTACAAGGTGTGCTGCGCCGGGGAGTGGCATGGCTCACCGGATGCAGCGAAGATCCTGGGGCTGGGACCCCGGCAGTGACACAGCTAGCGAGCAACGGGCAAGGGGAGGAGAAAATACATTCGCATGATGTGGAGGTGTCGCGTTCGTTCGCTTGCTTCGGATGCTATCACTTTATAAGCTGCGACGGTGTAAGGTACATCTCGATTCAAGATGCAGACGAGGCCTACAACGTACTCAAGAGTGCGGGTATTGATCGGTCAGGCATTAGGTACCATGGTATCTCCGCTTACAACCGAGCCATATTCTTCCATATCTATACAAGTGGTTGTGTCCCACCATCTGATCGGAGCGAAAGCATCACCTTGAGTACAGGATCAAACCAGGCATAGTCGATCATTGTACTTTTTTTATCAGCCGTAGTGGCGGCCCACGAGTGCTGCTGCGAGCCCCTCCATTATTGCAATGACCGATGTTCATAAAATGGGAGCAGTTGCAAGCCACGCCTCATAAATGCTGTTCTGTCCCCCCTATTTTCCTGTTCCACACATCACTGCGATGCTGGCATGGGCTGCAAAGACCAACAAGCGTCACTCACCACCATATACAACACGTATGAACCTTTCGAATATATATATATATATATATTATAATAATCAAATGGGAGGAGTGATCTCGACGTTAAACGGTAAAGAAATTAAAACAAAAAGGAAATGGGATATAAAAATCTTCGACCGCTCAGCAATAAAGCATACGACAGCTAACCAGTGTGGAACACATAAGGCCTAAACCTCCGTGATCCTTTGACGTTCCACTCCTGGCCCATGGCACTGATTTGCTTGCTGCTTTGCAGTACCGTTGCCGGGTGCAGCACGGTGCGAGAGTAGAGGGAGAGGCAACGCGTCTGCTCTCAGTGTCGTGATCTCCAGGTGTCGGACTGCGTGCGTCTTGTAATGGCATTTGCACTCGACACGCCAGCCGCACACCATTTGTTTGTCGTCCACAGCGATCATCGCGTGTGACTCACTATTCCGGCATGCCGGTATCTGATGGGGCATCTGGCTGCACTGAACCACCCGCCCATACCTGTGGGCTGTAGTCTCTGGACCGCTGTACTCACTGCCAGGAGCGAAACAGTCTCACCGTGCCCTTTCACAGATGTGAGCACTTGTGCATATGGGGCCCTATCGAAAGGAGACCGCTGGTTATCTCGGCATGCGTCGGGTCCCGTGTTCTGTGCTTGAGTGGACGCCGAGCTGTGGCACGTGGTGCATTGTACCGAACTGGCTTTTGGTGTGCATCTACCTGGCCATCTTCCGAATGTGCAGGGATCAGATGCACCGCGTGGCGTCCGTCCTGGCACGCAATGGAAGCCCTCTCTGCCTGGCATGAATGTGGCACGCCGCTATGCCATGTTGCTGTCGGTGAGCTTGGCACCAACACTTGGTTCAGCCTGTGCTACCTCTTTTCATCAGATTTAAAAGCGCACGAACATTTGAGCAGGGAAGAAGCCATTTGCCATCGACACAAGCCTTCATGCTCCCTGACCCCGCTGTCGCGTCTGTCACTGGTGTTTGTATGACTCTAACCCCAACCCTCGTTACATTTCTAGTGCCTTCATTCCCATTCTTTCTCTGGTTCGTTCTGCGAAGGTTGTTGCATCGAATTTCAAGATAATAACTAAATAAGGCGCTAGTTCCCAATCTTGCTTTATTAAATTTTTATTGCTGCACGTTTCACGCGTAAGCGCTGAGGGAAGGTGTTCCGCGGCATTGCCCAGTGCACGGATTTCCTTGTTGGAGGGGAAAGGTCGAAAGCGCCCGAAGGTATAATAAAGGCGAACGTGTGATGCTTTCTCGGGTGCAAGGTAGGGGCCGCGGTAAGATGGACGCAGGTCGCGGGGTCCGCAACATGATCCGCGTTGGAGAAGAAATGGTTGCCGCCGCCCTGATTGTGGAGAATCCCGGGCTCGAGCGCGCACTCGACAAAGGCTACGGGCGGTGGTGCAACAGGGCTGCTAGGCACGACGTGTCCCAATGCAGTTTTTTGCACAGGAAGGAAAGCGAGTCGGCGAGTCCGCACGATTTGGATGCCGTGATGAGTGTGATATTTCAACTCGCTTCGTCCCCAGACCCCGCCACCGATATCATGTCCGATGAAAAACTCAGGGCCGGGTTCGACAAAGTCCTCCAGTATAGCAATGCAAACGAGGACCACCTGCTCCCTATCCTGCATCGCATTATGACTGTTGATGTGATCAAAAAAATGAGTGCTGACGAAGGTAAGGCCCTGCTACTGCGGTGTGACATGTGGTCTATCCGCTGCTCAGGAAATGTGGAGAGGGTGCAGTCGTTGTCGGGAGATAGGCAGCAACAGCTTTTTGATCTTGTGTATGAAGCGTGCAAGAGAAACCCGTATTCCCTCGACGACCGCGAGGCGCTACTTACCACTGCGAGACTTCCGGAAGTGTCCGATGCCCGTCGCGAGGAGGCCGAACGTTTCCTGCGTGATACGGAGCACGAGGCAAAGGAGGCTATTACGGAACACGAGAATGGAAATGTGTCTGGAGGCAGGAGATTTGTTGCGAGTCCAATGTACGGCCCCGATATTGTTCCATTGTCACAAATGGCAATAGTACCGAGGACGAAGGGAGAGTTGTGTATGGGGTATACGAGACTTTCGGAGCTCCCGCGGATAGTGGTCGACCGCTTCATCCCATATGACCTCCGGGGGTTGCACATACGTGCACTGTTTCATCTTTCTAGGGCCGATTGCCTGCATGCGTTAGGTGAGGCCGTGAAAATGGTGGAGGAAGAAGGTCCTGGATGGCTTCTCCGCTCCAAGGCCAATAAGTCCGGTCCGATGATTCGTACGGTCGCCATGACCTTTGCTGGCATTCTGCTTCACCCATACTCCGGTGTTGTCGGGCGTCTGACACCCTGTAGTCAGGAGCGCGTGGCGAAGGCAAGGTTTCTGGCGGGTGACCTCGTGGTGTTGTGGCCTCGGGGAGGCTCCTTCTCCACAGATATTCTCATTGGCATTGTGAAGCATGCGCCGGATGATGGTGTGTTGCTTGTGTCTTTTGTGGACACACTACGTGTACTGTCCCTCTCCATGGATGGTACGCCGTTTGTTGTGGCGCGGTGCCCCGGTTTCTACCTTCCAACAGAGGCTAGCCTCGCTGCGCTGCGCCAACACGAGGCCGACATCGACGGCCAGCAAGAGCCACTTCTGCTCCGTGCATGCCTAACGGGAGATGGGACCGGTAAGCCGCCGTTGTACCTGCAAAACAATCCCTACATCCTCCTCGGCCCATTTGTAGCGCTCGCGGCTCCAAGTGCTGATGAACAACCCGCACTCGGCCCATGGCATGGAGAGCAGTGGAGTGTCGAATTGGAAAGAACAACGGTCGAGGGGTCTGGCGGCAAGAAGGCATTGCTTGACGGGACACAGCTGGAGGCTCTGCAGTATATGTTCCGCAGCCGGGTCGCCATTGTGCAGGGAACCCCTGGGACGGGCAAGAGTTTCGTTAGTGCTAAATTCCTGCAGATACTCCTGGAGAACAAGAAACTGCTGAGGATCGGGCCCATCATCGTGATGACGTACACCCATCACGCACTCGAAACATCCCTCAAGAGTCTGGTAGGACTTGTGGGTGGAAACAGATATCGGCTGGGTGTCTTTGGCCCCCAGGATGAGGCATTGAAGCCGTATGAGGTTCGGCTCCGAAGCGCCCCACTTGACACGGAGGAGTTTACCCGTATTATGAACAGCTTCACATCCATCGTCAGTGCCGAAAGCATCGACCTCCGGCTGGAAGAGGAAATACTCGCTGTGATGGAAAAGTATGCTCCACATAAGCCCCCCACTGTTAACGTGCGCAATGAGCATAAGAAAAGAGTTAATGAGCAGTCAGACATTCCCGTGCATATTAAGGAGCTGCGCAAAAGTATCACTGCGATGACAGGAAAGCAGCCTCCGGGTTCTTTCCGGGAACTTGAAACCGTGACGGCATCATTGCATCGTAGTGAGTGGATTGATGCGGTGGAGCTTATCCCCTTCATGAGAAATGTTTTTGGCGCTCTCGATCATCGTTTCGAGACAGAACTTACAGATATAAAGAAAATGAAGGACGTTTGGAGAAGACAGAACAAAATTAAGGCTCTTGTAAAGAAGTACGTTCCAAAGACCGGAAAGCACTCAATTGACGAAAAGCTCAGACGTCTTTCTCGTGACATGGGCAAGTTGCTTCACTGGAGGAGCTCCCAAGGCATCTGCTCTCTGGAACGATGGCGTACGGAGGGCGGAAATGACACGCCACTCCCTTCGCTCGTGATGGTCTCGGGAAGCGGTGTCCAAGGGGCCACTGCGCCTGATGTGAATGAGGCTGACAAAGCCCTCGAGCGATTCGACAAGGAGCAGATGATGGAGGAGCGCCGCGCACGTGGCCTTGAGGACGCTGATCGTGGATCCAGTGCGGCGCCCGAGCCGGCATTCTCGCTCTTACAGGCACCGCCAGCTGAGGTACGCCACGAACAAGTTATGCTTGCACTTCATGGCCTGGATAGTGTACCTGCAGGGAAGGGCCGCAACAAAGTAATCTCCACACTGCTGCGGGAGCGCCTGTACATGCTTCAGGACCAGCTGAATAGCATTGTGCAAGGAGCTGAGAAAAAGCGCGCTAGTTCGATGAAGGAAGATCATGTGAGGTGGTCAAAAGCGCTCTGCCAGTATGACGTGATCGGTGCCACCTCCACGAAAATGATGACAATGATTGATGCCATCCAAAAGTGTGGGGCGTCTGTCCTTGTGGTTGAGGAGGCCGCAGAAGTGCTGGAGTCGCATCTCCTGTCGTGTATCACGAAAAGCATGCAACACCTAGTGCTCATCGGTGATCACAAGCAATTGAGACCCAAAGTGAGTGAGTTTCAGTTGGAGAGCAGGCACAACCTCGCTGTGTCTACAATGGAGCGTCTCGTGGTGAGTGGCATGCCCTGTGTAACACTTACCATGCAGCGCCGCATGACGCCGGTCATCTCAGACCTGACAAAGCCCTACTACCGCTACCCCACCCTGGTTGGCGAAAAGGCTGTTGTGATTGAGGACCATCCATGCACGCAGCACAAGAAACAGCCCCGTGGTGTATGCCGCCCAGATGGGATACCGTACCGGCTCTATTTTATTGATCACGACGGTGAGGGCAACAAAAAGGAAATTATGTGCGACAGCCTGGCAAGTCCTGAGAATCGATACGAGGCTGGTATGGCCGTATGCATTGCGCGGCACCTCTTTGAGAGGAATCCAAAAATGACAATCACGATTCTCGTTCCGTACACCGGGCAGAAATTTGCGGTGTACAGAAAAATGGATGAGATGCATGTCCCACGCCGCAGTAGGGACATGGGTAAGGAATCGGGCGTGCGGCTGAGCACGATCGACGACTATCAGGGAGAGGAAGACGACATCATCATACTTTCTCTGGTGCGCACAGAGAAACCAGGTTTCCTTCGAACGGAGAACCGTTCCTGTGTTGCCCTGAGCCGTGCACGATGCGGCCTCTACGTGATCGGGTGCTCCCGATTGCTCTCCAAGGCATGCCCTCTGTGGAGGAATCTGGAGGACGTGTGTCGGCGCGGTGGCTGTATTGGCTCCTCCTTCCCCGCACGGTGCGACAGGCACCTAGGCACGGACCAGTCGTTTGGGAGCGTCCTGGAATTTGAAAATGCCATGTCGAAGTGCCCAGAGCCCTGCGCTACTTTGCTTGACTGTGGGCATCAGTGCAAGAGTCGCTGCCATGGTGATCGCTCACACCCTCCGTGCACATACCCCTGCGAGCGCACCGGGAAGCAGTGCCGGCCGCCCAGGGTCTGCAGTCACACCTGTGATAAGAAATGCGGGACGTATTGCGGGGCGTGCACCGTTACCGTTGCCTATACGTATGATGACTGTGGGCACACAGTTGAGTTAAGATGCCACCAGCTGGAGAATATACCTCCTTGTACGGTGCTTTGCAAATTAGAGGCCAGCTGCCAGCACTTTGTAAACGCAAGCTGCCTCCAGCACAAAAATGGCACTGCGCATAAGCTGTGTAGGGAAAAGTGTGGAAAGCCCACGGACTGTTACTGTGACAGCGGCCGCTGCAACAAGAAGTGTGGTCATCGTGGGTCGTGCGATTGCATGCAACGTGCGGTGATTGAGCTGCCATGTGGGCACTCAAGTCTTGGGTTCGGTTGCACGACCGAGAAACCGCCTCCATGCACCGCAGCGTGTGAAAAGACTCTGTACTGTGGGCACCGCTGCAGTGGATGTTGCGGGATATGTGAGGAACGTAAGTTTCATGCTCACTGCATGGATGGGAAGAGGACGCTCATGTGTGGCCACGTGGGAAGGATGGGCTGCTCTGACACCACGGGGTTCTGCGAGGAGCCGTGCAAGTTTTCGTGCGGACATGGCGACGGCTGCGCTGACCTGCCGAAGGAGGAACAGCATGTCTGTGGCCAGTGTCCGTCAAGGAGGTGCCAAGAGCCGTGTGTGTGGAATTGTCCGCACGGCGTCTGTAATAAAATGTGCTGGGAGCCGTGCGAGTTCGTGCCCCGTGATGAGGAGGCGCATGGCCAGGGATGCTGGAAGCGATGCCAGGAGAAGCTGCCATGCGGACACCAGTGCTGTGGCCTCTGTGGAGAGCAGTGCCCTACATTCTGCTGGGAGTGTTACGCATCAAATGGTGGAGAAATGGTTTCCCTAAGGGAGAGAGTGGAAACATTTGTTTGCGAAAGAGACGAAGTGTGCACAGGGGTACCCCAGAGCGAGGGCGATGAGCCTCCGTACCTTGTGGAAATGCGATGTTGCCGCAAGTTCATTCCCGCTCGGGAGTTATACTCTTATCTCGAAAGTGCGAGTAACCAGGAGGTCCGGGTACACACTTGCCCGTTCTGCCGTGCTGCCATCATCCCAAACAGCTTCCGCCACGGGGGTCGTCTCCTGAAGCAGAGACTCGACGACGTACATACAGTGCTGAAGAGAGTAAGGGAAGGTGTTGTACAGTCTCGAGAGGCTTCGGTGAAGTACGCACAGGATGTTGTAGACCACTTGAGTGCAAACGGCCACGGTATCCCCGTCAAACGTTTTCAGTCGATTATCAACAACACGCGAATGCTGCTGAGCCAAGGACAACTGCGGTTCAAGCCCTCAAAACAAGCTCTGGGTCTCGATTACACCAATATCTTGGCTTCTTTTAAGGGGAAGTGCAACAAATTGTCTGTGGGTGATGGCTGGATCGGATTGCTGTCGTACTACCTGAATGTCACAGAGTACGTGTTGTGCAACCTTCAAAGGGAAAAGGAGACGTGGGAAAATGCCCATAAGCTGGCACGTGCCGCATTCACAGTTGTGAAGCTAATTGAATCGGGTGTATCTATTAGCAATGACGGGGGAATATATGCTGAGGTACGACGCTTCTGTTGGAATAACCTTAGGGATATGGTTCCCGATGTCGGTTGCCTGGCACGGTCCCTTCCCTCTGCAGAGGCGACCCAAGAAGTCAACGAGTTCTTGCAGCGCGCCGAATGGACTGACATTTTGTGTGCGCTACCAGAATCAATTACCTTTGGGGGAATCCCGTCACAGGACATTGAGGAGGCCAAGGGATTCGCTCAAAGAGGTGTTAGAGCCGGTGAAGAAGCTCGTGCTAAATCACTAGAGGGAAGGCTCAGAAACATCGATAAAGTGAACTTGAAGAATGTAGCCAGTATCATTGGCCTCACAGGCGGTCATTGGTACAAATGTCCCAATGGGCATTTTTATGTTGTTGGGGAGTGTGGCGGAGTGAGGGTAAGTGGAAGGTGTCCAGACTGTGGGGAGGGTATCGGTGGGGTAAATTACATTCTTAACCGTGGTAACACACCCGTTGGGGTTTTCAGGTAATAATGGAAGCAGGGACTGCGCGGTCCCACCAGTAAATTTGCTTTGCGAATCACGTATTTGCTTTTATTTATCCTCCATGCGATAACTGCATGGTGCTAAAGCTTGGGTGGTGCCACTGCAGTGGACTGGAAATGTGCTACGCCTGGCTAGGTGTAAGGGTATCCCTTTGGCCCTGCACGTCCACTGCTCCCTCCATGAAGGTTTGTGTTTTGTATTCCTGTCGCTGCTTCCTAAGCTCTTGCACCCTTCTCACTTTCCTATCGTCTTCGCGTGTGTACACAATTGGATCTCTGAGGAAAGCCATTTGGCACCAGTGAGAGAAAGCAGCTCCCAGCAGCACTGAGATGCGCCACCCTGCCTTACCCTCGGTATGCTGCAGCTCCGGCCAGTGTGGGGTGCCGCCAAATGCGACTTAGGGTAAGATAACCCGTACCTCACAGTGAAAGCACAATGAACATCGCCACACGCCTTGCTCAGGATGCCATTGCGCGCTTGCGTCGCTAGATGCCATGAGCCTGACAGTTGGTATGCGCTTGGCAGCCACACAGCCACTGCACACACTGCGGAGGTGGTGGGCACACAGCACGCCATGCATATACCATGCAAGGTATCTGCTGTTGGCCGATGGAAGGGCTCCATGAAGAATTTGCACGCACACCCCAAAGCCAGCCAGTGGTTTCGCCACATGGTCACAGTGCTTGGGGCCGCATGGTGCCGCGTTTCGTATTTCTTGTCACCGCTTCTGTCGTGCTGCGTAGCACGGTAGTGGTGACGCACGCTTTCTACACTTTGAAAGCCGCCTGCATGTGGCCGCAAGGGCCTGCTTTGTGACGGTTAATGATGGGAGGCGTCACTCTGTGGCTGGCACGTCCCTTATGCAGGCACCGGTGTTCGGGTTACTTCTGGATGATGCGGGGTCAGTGTTAATGTTTTCTATCTCCGTGCTACTCTTCAGCGTGGGGTTTTGCAGCGACGCGCGTTGTGTTGGTCGGTGTCGTTTCAATCTTCGGCACGATGCCTATAATTCATGAGACCTAATCGCCTTGTAACTGGCTCGATATGCTCGTGAAAATTGGGTTTGAGAGTTCAAACCAATTTATGCAGGCGGTCAATTACCAACCGTGAGACCCTCATGTTTAAAGGTGGTCCAGCTTCCTGGGGGCTCAAACCCCAACCCCTTTTGGACCATTCCTATCAAATAGTCCAGCTTCCTTCAGGGGCCTTAACGCACACTTGGTTCGGCCGGAAAGAATCTTGTCAGTTGTACAATTCATGATAAAATCGCTGTAGCATGCCGAAGTATCCATTTTGATAAATAGATAACAATCCATCACCATGTGCCATGGCTTCTGAGGGAGGGTTAAGGCTTTGGGGTGTGTTTCTGGCCCTATATGTTCGTGCTATCACTGGCGATGTTGACCACTCAGGCATGATGGTGTTTCTCCACACTTGGCAAAGAAGGGGGCCCATGTGCTCGCATTGCTCCTGTTCCGGGCAGACGGGAATAGGATATTTTCTGGATACCACATTCTTACGTGCCTTGTGCTGCAACCGGCTTTCTGGGGTAAATAAACATTTATCTGTACCTTCCTGCGTGTGTGGATGTGACAGACTTTGTCCCATAGCTTTCTCCTATTCCACACTGTTGATGTCAAGCGGAAGCCAACGCCCATGATCCGTGTGTCTCATTGGAACGGTAGGAGTCACTGCCAGCCGAAGTGGCTTGCACCGGTGAGGAACTGCACAACGGCACGGGTCACCCTTTGCCTCATTCAGAGGCCGCACTTTATAGTTGGGGAAATGCAATAACACCAATTAAATCGGTTTCAACGTATTGGTCTGGCCCGGGTCACAAATGATGAAGGCGCACCCACTCTGATTAGCGAAGGTATGGGAGTGGTGGCTGCCCAAACAAGCAGTGGAATACTGAGGAATGACCGCAAACACGGCACTCGCCAAAGGTGTTTGGCCAAAAGGTGGCATCGGCCTACTTCCCCAAGGGCTCTAACGTGAGTAGAGGTATGCTGTAGCCATTGAACAGCGCAGACGGCCGTCTAGTTGTTGGAAAAGGTATTAACTCCCACCCTCCTGTATAGGTCTTTGTCTTAGAATTTGCTGAAAGAAATGATACAAACGCAGATTGGCGTCGGGAGAAGGAAACAAGGGTACCAAACAGTTATAAAATGTCCTCTCATAAAATAGCTTGCCATAGAGATCGTAAGGTATCCACATGGAGGGCAGCACTGAGTGCCAGTAGAGGTTACATTTGGATCACCTTCGAAGGGCGGTGGCAGTACATAGCATATACAGGATCCCACCGTGGCAACCCAAAAGAGCGCTCCGGTCGTGGAATAAAATGGATTGGACAGGCTTCCCTAGGATCAATGAAGAGGACATAGAAAGAAGGTATCGCAAGCCCATCAGGCGAGTTAAGACACTGGTCTGACTGTCAGCGTCCTTCATTCACAAAACCGCAGCAAAAACGATCCTCAGAGACAAGCGTGGATTCTCCAGAGTAGACAAAGGAACTCATTGACCTGGACCGAGAAATGGAGAGGTGCTGAGGTCTGATGCGGCATGAGGCGCTCTTATGGCGTCGGTAAGGATGTGCTGAGAGTGACGGCACTGAACCGGTGGGAAGAGAACGCTTCGAAACTTGCAGTCACATGAGGGCAGAGTTGTTCATTCGTGAAGGGAATATGCGCCCCACGGCCTGTAAACACGCCAAATGCTGAGGTAGAGTAACATCCGTTTACGAAGAAGCAGTACGCGCAGTTATTGTTGGAGATGTATACGAAGGGATCAACGAAAGCACCGGATGCCCGTCCCATGTGGCTTCCATCCACTGGGAACGTGCCTTTCACTCCACTGTCAAGGCACGGGTTGCACCTTTGAATCTCTGAGCTACTGAGTAACACGGCGGCTGGAGAGGATTGGATTAGCGGCGAGGAGCTGGAACCGTTCAACGGGTGCTTGAAGTGTGATTAGATTCCACAAGGCTGCATCGGGGTCACCACCGTCCTAACCCTGAAGCCTGTCGAGCCGGCGTCGGACATAGTCCCATTTCGCCCCATCACGTTCACGAGCACCATGTGTAAGTGGACAATCAGATGTAAGTGTAACAGTTTGGGCTCAGGGCTCCGAGATCGACGGTAGACGACACAGCGTAGGAGGGCAGTAAAGCCCGGAAAGCAGCAGTGTTCGACTGAGCATGTACACTCGACCCCGTTTATTACGGCTGAATCATCAGGGCGCTAATTGAAATGAACATGGGCACGTACAGCACCAACTGGATTGATGGCTTTCCGACGGATAGGGTAGCAAGTGTGAGGGTTAACAGCACAATGCCAAAGAAAGTATCGTGTTCATGTGCGAAGTATCAGAGGGGCCTCTGTCGGATCCCCCGCCGTTCATTATAATTACGGTGAACTCGCTGTGAGAGGAACTGAATTGGATTCCTGGACTGTCATATGGGTTCTTTGCGGACGATCTTACAATTGCGTGCACAAATTCGAACAGGGAGTTGATCATGCAGACGCTGCGGAAAGGACTGGACTGCATTGGGAGGTGATCGGATGAGCTTTACATGGAGGCGTCTGCTGAGAAGTCGGAGTACGCGTTCTTCGGAGCGGGGGACACGGTTTCGCTGGAGCTTAGGCTGAGAGAGACACACGGCTAAGGGAAACAAGAGTTGTGAAGCTCCTGACACTGACAATTCAGTCACACAAGGTGTAGCCCAGCGTGTGGACGCGATGAGGCAGCGGCAGGCGTATGAGGCTGCGGAAGCACCGTGTGCCATTGCTTCCTCCGAGTGTGCCCGGGAAGAGAAATGCTGCGAGCCCTTTACCTGGCACTGATTCGGGCGAAAGTCTGCTATAGCGTGGCGCTTCAGTACATCGGAATAAGGCGAGGAGCTTAAAAGAATACGAACGCGGGAAGCGCACATTTTGGTCGGGATTCTGATGACTGCGAACGGCGTGGATTTGATGAACGAGGCGGAGCTGAAACCTCTAAGTGAGGTGGCGTTCCTCAGG
Source organism: Trypanosoma congolense (assembly GCA_002287245.1). NCBI lineage: Eukaryota > Euglenozoa > Kinetoplastea > Trypanosomatida > Trypanosomatidae > Trypanosoma > Trypanosoma congolense. The sequence continues at coordinate 21,347 of NHOR01000208.1, forward strand.
GCCGCGGAGTATTATCTAGAAAAGACTGTGAAAGGTGCAAAGTTTGGCGAAATAGTTGAGCGCATGTTCCCACCAGAGCATGCTGTTCGCAGGATGAAGCGTGTGGAGCACATGGACAGCGCAGTGAACAGGTCTGGGATACCACACGACGCAAGAGCGCTGCATGTTGCCAAGTGACAGCACCACAACACCAGGCGGTGTCAATGCGGATGCAAACAAAAAAGCAAAGGAGAGCAGTTTACGGAGAATTAGGTGATTCAACGGCTACGACTATCATATACGGGCTGGTGGGACTGTGGCGCTCGACGCATCGTCTGGAGCTGCTGCTGTGGTGCCTTCAAAGGAGGGAAAGCGTCTCAGGGCCATAGTGGTGGCTGGAATGTTGGCGTGCAGTTACAGGACCAAGTGCATTGCCATGAAAACAGGACTGCAGAAGTTGGTGCATGTGATTGGGGCAGGCAATCTAACCAAAGCGACAAGGGTTACACTGCTTGCCGACTCCCTGTCGCTTCTGACGGCGTTGAAAATTGGGACTGTGGTGAATGAAGCAATGCTGAGACGCATTTGGGACATCATCCTGCAGCTGAGGCGACTCAGAGTGGGCACTTCGTCCTACTTTGTGTTTTCACATCGTGGAGCGCCCAGGAATAAGAGTAAAGATAGGGCCGCCGGTGCGGGAAATGCAAGGCCACAAAACTACCCACTGTGAGCAACAGATATCGTGTTTTTATCAGGAGACAGTGCCGCAATGAGGCATTTAAAAGCATCGAGGAGGACCATTAGCTGACCACATAGTCCGCAGCGTACCACGGTCGCGTCACACCGGCGCTGAAGGTCTGCAAGTTGGAGACTGTATGGATGAGGCGCAGTTAGTACAATTCCGAACAGGCGCCTCAAAGAACATTGGATGGCTTCATCGTGTGCTAAATCGCAGCATTGACTCTATGGAATGCAGACGGTGTAGTGGAAAGGGTAAAATCTTCGGCGACAAGCTCAAAGAAGTACGAGTACTCACAAAGAGATAGGAGGATTCTAGGGCACCGATGGTGGCCGCTGCGACGCCACAGGAAGGCACAGTCATCTTTCCGGCGTGCAACATTGTCTGTGAAAAGAGGCATGTAGGCGTGATGCAAATGAAAATGCACCAATGGACGACGGAGCAGGCGCTGGCAGCATTGAGGCTGGCAAGATGTGCTGTCAAAGCGTTCGATGGTATCGCCGTCGGTGGTGCGGCGAAGTACTTGAGAGTCGAGGGCTGATACTGAAATATATAGAAATACACCCACCGGCTGCGCTGACAGTGATGAGTGAGAGGCCCAAAAAGCAGCGGATGAAGCGTGTCTGAGCCAC
>NHOR01000243.1:0-5000 GCA_002287245.1 Trypanosoma congolense
AAAAAGTGTTATTTCGCGTCGGGAATACAAAAAAACAGTTCAAACAGCGAAATAACCACCAAAAACACACTTTTCGGCACAAAAAACAAAAAAACGAAAAAAAATATTTTTTTTTTTTGCATTTTTTTACCAAAATTTTGTAAAAAGTGTTATTTCACGTTGGGAATACAAAAAAAACAGTTCAAACAGCGAAATAACCACCAAAAACACACTTTTCGGCACAAAAAACAAAAAAAACAAAAAAAATATTTTTTTTTGCATTTTTTTACCAAAATTTTGTAAAAAGTGTTATTTCACGTCGGGCATGCCAAAAAAACAGTTCAAACAGCGAAATAACCACCAAAAAACACACTTTTCGGCACAAAAAACAAAAAAACGAAAAAAAATATTTTTTTTTGCATTTTTTTAGTTAAAATTTGTAAAAAGTGTTATTTCGCGTCGGGAATACAAAAAAACAGTTCAAACAGCGAAAATAACCACCAAAAACACACTTTTCGGCACAAAAAACAAAAAAAACGAAAAAAAATATTTTTTTTGCATTTTTTTACCAAAATTTTGTAAAAAGTGTTATTTCACGTCGGGCATGCAAAAAAACAGTTCAAACAGCGAAATAACCACCAAAAACACACTTTTCGGCACAAAAAACAAAAAAACGAAAAAAATATTTTTTTTGCATTTTTTTAGTAAAATTTTGTAAAAAGTGTTATTTCACACCGGGAATACAAAAAAACAGTTCAAACAGCGAAATAACCACCAAAAACACACTTTTCGGCACAAAAAACAAAAAAAACGAAAAAAATATTTTTTTTGCATTTTTTTAGTAAAATTTTGTAAAAAGTGTTATTTCGCTCGGGAATACAAAAAAACAGTTCAAACAGCGAAATAACAACCAAAACACACTTTTCGGCACAAAAAACAAAAAAACGAAAAAAATATTTTTTTTGCATTTTTTTAGTAAAATTTTGTAAAAAGTGTTATTTCGCGTCGGGAATACAAAAAAACAGTTCAAACAGCGAAATAACCACCAAAAACACACTTTTCGGCACAAAAAACAAAAAAACGAAAAAAATATTTTTTTTGCATTTTTTTAGTAAAATTTTGTAAAAAGTGTTATTTCGCGTCGGGAATACAAAAAAACAGTTCAAACAGCGAAATAACCACCAAAAACACACTTTTCGGCACAAAAAACAAAAAAACGAAAAAAAATATTTTTTTGCACTTTTTTACCAAAATTTTGTAAAAAGTGTTATTTCACGTGGGAATACAAAAAAACAGTTCAAACAACGAAATAACCACCAAAAACACACTTTTCGGCACAAAAAACAAAAAAACGAAAAAAATATTTTTTTTTGTGCAAAATGTGTTGGTAAACCAGAAAAAGTGTCCTGAACACATTGTGCACATCAAAAAACGGTGTTATTGACTTTTTCATCACGTTCTGGCGTTTTTTAGCGATTTTTTTTGTTTTTGGAAAAATGGCCAAAATGGCCTCCAAAGGGAAAATGTGGACATGTGGGAGTTCGAACCCGCCAGCTAATTTTTTGAAAATGTGTTGTAGAAAGAAACAAGGAGACACTTTAGTGTGAATTTATTGTTTTTAAGGTGGCCGTTATATGTGAAGGCAACCTTATTTTTTTTTTTTTGCATAGTGTCGTGAGCTTTCTTTCTTAAGTCTTTTGGTGTACTGTAGCTTTGTTTTATGTTTGTAGAATTTTTTTTATATTGTTGTTGCAGTTTGTGAGGGAGTGCTTTTAGGAAAGAATTTGCTTTCAAGCCGTTCATGCCGATCATTTCTCCTTCTCAGCACAAGTTGCAGATCTCACATTTCATACACAGGATCAAAGGTTACGGAAGCATGAGTGTGCCAGGCCCGGGTGCTGTGCCGTATACGTTGGTTGATAGTGGGGCTTATACCGAAAAACCATTCATGCACCCTCCAATATAAAAGTGATAGACATAACCAATAATACCAAATGCCCTTGGCTGCGCTAGCCTTTTCAAACTGATAGGAAGAAGCCTTTCTGGCAATGAAGTTTCGTTCCCTATCTTTTCCTCCTTCTTCCTTTCTTTACTTTTTTTTTTTTTGTGCTGGGTGCTTGTCTCCTCAAAGGCTGTCCCTTCGCATCCACAATTGGTGTGTGTGGGATTGAGTACGGTTCGACATACTGCAATTATTGCATTAGTACCCATATACATAATTCTTTGCTCCATTCCTTATTTCTCTCTTCCACTCTCTGATTTATTTTATTGGTTATCACTGTTTCCAGCATTTTTTTCTTTTGGAAAGGAGCGTGACGCTGTCTACATCCACACGCTGCTTTATGGCAAGGGTATTATTGGCTTTGATCATATTCTTGATGTATGGCTATCTTGCTGCATACTCTCTGGGCATGCTTGGACGACTTTACAGCAAATAATAGGGATATAAAGCCCTTCAGAACCCAACACCATTGTAAAATACTCGTGCCTCAGCACCATTGCATGTGTAGCACCAGCTGAACTCAAAGAGGCCTTCTATACGCTGTGTGGGTGTTTAAGCACACTTGTGGCGCTACAATGGTCGTTTCCTACGCACATGCACAGGAGGTCACTCCTTATCTTTCTCTCTTTCTCTCTTGCAATCATCAGTCTTTACTTTGTTCACGCGGCGGGAGAGCCTTTGGCGGTATGCATGCTCGACACGATGTATGTACATTTGCATACATATAGCGTTGCTGCACTTTCCATCGTGAGGATATCTTCACTATGGAGCCCTTCCTCATATCATGCTTCATTTTAATCTCACTGGCATCATAGTTGTGTGTTCCCCGTTTTGGTGTCAAGATAGGGGAGTATAGAGAGAGTGTTTCACAGTTTTTTTCTGTAGAACGATTTCCAGTCCCTGACCTTGCGCCGCCGCAGTTGCCTTCATGCATTGATGGCATGTCGAATGTGACAGTGGGGGTTAGGATGTTGCAGCGGATGGCATTGTGGCTTGGCACCACACCTGTGTTGTAGTGATCCATTTTCCTTCTCCATACTGCTCATGAAACGTTTGGGGGCCTCCACTCCTAATACTTCGTTTCCACCCTCTGTAGAATGCATTTCCACACACACATACATACATATCCATATCCATGTATGCATGCGTGTATTGGTGTTTTCTATGTTATTATTATTATTTATTATTATTATCATAGTTTTTTTCAGATGGTGCTCCAAGGTCTCGTGTCAGTGACATTCTCGCACGGAATCGTGGTTAATATACACGCCCCCCACAGTAGTTACGCCTACCACTGGGAATGCCGGAGCGGATTTCTCTCCTCGGATGGCCAATGGGTTAGGGTCCCCAATGCTTCACACATAGCTGGCTGCTAAGGCGCCTCTTGCACGTTGTGCGATACTTTGTTTCTTAAAAAGTCATACCGCGTTGGTTTTATGTGTGTTGTGCTCTGTGTGCATGGACCGGTGTTGGGACCGTGGGGTAATGCGCTATGGAAGCGACAAAGGCGTCTTATCACGTAATCCTCGTAAGCATGAGAGTATATATGCCGGGCTGTAGTGGTGGTGGTGAGAGGTGATCTAGGCTCCGCATGGGATCCAGATGATTGACATAAGGATGCGATGGCTTCCCTGCCTTACTATTGCCTCCCCGTGCAAGTGGTGCACCCTCCCACGATGCCGTATGGTGGAACATCCACGATCCAGTGGATACGATGGTGTACAGTAGGCCGTGTTGGCACCCACATCTTCCTTCATTACAATCTTTACTCCCTCTCCTTTGATACTCTCTCGGTGTGTGCACTGGGTCTCCTGCACGTACACCATGTATTGACAAGAAATTATTGCACCAAGGGTCACCTTCTCTAAATCGCTCCTTTCCTTTATACTATCTTTCAGCATTTCATGGGAGGTTTGCCACACCTCCTTTGTTTGTGCATCACTTTTCACTTTTCGTTTTATATTGCCTTTCCTTGAAAAGCGCACAAGCCACATCTTTAGGGACATGCAATCCCAACGAGCGGCGACCCTGACCCTGACCCTGACCTTGACCCTGACCCTTACCTTGACCCCGACCCTGACCTTGACCTTGACCCCGACCTTGACCTTGACCCTGACCCTGACCCTGACCCTGACCTTGACCTTGACCCTGACCTTGACCTTGACCTTGACCCTGACCCTGACCTTGACCCCGACCCTGACCCTGACCTTGACCCTGACCTTGACCTTGACCCTGACCCTGACCCTGACCCTGACCTTGACCTTGACCCTGACCCTGACCTTGACCCTGATCTTGACCTTGACCCAACATTGAGGGTATATAACAGTCAGAACCTCCGGCTGGGCACACTCCCAAATGGCCTATATAACCGTCACAAATACGAAAGTGGAAAAAAACATGTACAAAAAACGAAAAAAGGGCTATATAACCGTCAGGAATGTCAGACGGGTAGGTACAAGTAGTAAAACGCGGAATTCCTTATGTATTCGCGAAAGTAAGTTTTGGTGCTACTTCTCGAATTCACGGCGGATGCTGTTTAACTGTCATCCTACGATTTCCTTCAGAAGGTTCATGTGAATGCTGTGTGTGGGCTGGGTTCCCCCCGTGTGGTGGTGGGTTGGCGGCTTTTTGCTGTCCTCCCGAGGCCTGAGTAACAGCGAGTCATGCTGTGAGCGTGTGTGTACTTTGTTCACACGCCGTGTTTGCCCTGTGTGTGTTTGTAGTAGTGGCCGTGTGTTCTTTATGTGTTGTGATGTGTGTGTTCACGTCACACGCGTATCGCGCGCAATCCCGAAAATAACACCAACGCATGCTCACTTGTGTGCGTGTGTGCCGGTGAGTATTTTGCTCTCCCCCCAAAATGGTTGTGCGGGGTTGGGTTAGGGCATGTGTGTAATTTGCGTGCTAAGTTTGACGCGGTCGCGAGTGCAACGCGCAGTGGTGAGAGTGTGGTGTGTGCGGCGCTGAGTGCCGTTCGCGGAGCTTGTTTCGCGTTCGCCTTTTCGTGCCTGTGTGTATC
>NHOR01000243.1:15000-22055 GCA_002287245.1 Trypanosoma congolense
CGTAACGCCGACACAGTCCTCGCTTCCTTCAGAAAAATTGTGAAACAGACTGCTTGCAATAAGAAGGCATTTTCCCGTCCTTATGGGAAGCCGCTGGCACTGCCAACGACTGTGCAGAGGGGAATGGGACGTCCAATAAATCTGGAGACCGTCCCCTCTTCATGGCTTGTGTGGGTTTCTCTACTAGAGAGTAAGAAGTGGGGTTGTGCAATCCTTTTGGCTTGAAGAGGTCTGCGAGAGATCGTGCCAGTGGTTCACTATGGTACACTTGCTCTTCCTTCAGGCATTCCAGACCATGCTTTTGTTGTAGTGGAAACAAAGTCTGGCGCACCAGCAGGTAAGCAGCTGACTCCTGACGCATGGCCTTCAGGGCGTTGTACTCGGCTTCCTTCTTCGGCTGGCTGCGCCGTGCCTGAAGACGCATTGTGAGACACTGCCCCCGTTCACACTTCATTGGGCCATGCCAACACTGGAGTGTGTGGTGCATCGTGAGGGTGATCACCACAGACTCGTCTTTCATCTTTCTTGTGACATGCGCGCGTGTGTCTCTCAAGCGGGTGCTATTGTGCTTGTATGCGCTGCCGCATCTTGCACACACAAAGTGTCTTCCTTTCTCCGCTTCCATGTACCGGCCTATTCTTCGACGTTTCCTCGGTCTTTTCCCATCCACATTCACCTCTGCCTCCTGCACACCCTTCCTGTTTCCGTTTTTTACTCATTTTGCTTTTTTTCTTTATGTGGGGAAGTTGGGACAACGGCGTTGGCCACTGCGACCCGCCATTATCTGGATGTTTCTCTTGCATGTGACGAATCAACCTTTTGTAATGATACTCTTTGCCACTTGTGGGGCACTTGTTTCTGGATGGTTGCTTCAGTTCAGTAGAGTCATCTTGACTCATATCGGACTGCTGCACGCATTGGTTTCGGGTGCGTCGTGCTATGCTCTTCACATGTTTACACCGTGGGCACTCTATTGCTTCCTCATCTTGGTCAACTTCATCCTCACTATGATCCGCAGCCTCGTTAATGACGTTGTCCTCTTCTGACTATCTCTCTTATACGGGTGTTTTGCTAGCACGTGTCTTTTCAGCCTTCCGTACGATGAATGTTTTTTACAACACCAGAGGCGCTTTAACTTCACACTGTCCGCATTTTCTCCTTCCTCTGCTTCTCCATATTCCTTTTAGATGCCGTGTACATGGGGGATGCATTTGGAGAGGTGCGGCTTACTGGTGGAGCAAATTGCCAACAACCACGCTCTGGAAGAGGCGCCACATGTGGTAGAAAAACATCGTAGTCCCCGTCATATGCATGGAAAGCCTCTCTTCCAACCTTTGTCAGTTTCAACACCGTCTCTCTAGCAAAACCGTGCATTTTCATCCAGTAAACCACACCCGCCTGGCGATGCGCGCTCGCCACATTGCACAAAGGGAATATGATGCTGTCACCCTGTCGCGCAGCCACCCAAGAGGACTACGAGTGTTCCGAATTCTCCTCCGTTGTGGCCTTCACTGGTGCACTCTCGATGTTGTCCGTGACTCTATGCCCCACGCAACACCATCTGCATTCCAATTAATCCGCTTTTCGTGTGAGCACACGATGGTGCCACCCAAAATGTTTCGAGGTGCCTGTTCCAAACTGCACAAGCAGTGACTCACTCGACCGTCCCAGTTTATTCCTTGGCGCTGGTCCGATGTGGTTAAACACTGCACATTGGTACGTATTTGTCATCTGTCCCTCCTCGAAGGCCTTCATTTTCTCTTTCCGGATATGCCTTTCAATGCCCGTAACAATGTCTGTAATCCAGGCTGGATATGACTGTGGCTCGGTATTGCCCTCCTCTGTTGCTCTGTTAGCGGCTTCATTTCGCAGGATACCACAGTGCGAGAGCACGAACTGAAAATTAACAACCACCCTCGGTTGTACAAGAAGGCGCAGAATCAGGTTCCATACCTTCCCCAGTAACTCTTCCTTCACAACAACAGGGCCCTTTTCCAGTGCCACTAACATTTACAGCGAATTCGTGAAGGCGACCACTCTCTCATCTTGCGCAACTCGTTCGCTTCAATGGTCCGCAACAGCCTCTATAGCACTGCCTCCACTGCCACGCATTTCTTGATGAAGCTGGAATCCAGGTTTCTACCACCCAGAGTGACCTTCTCACTTTCTTTCCAGTCGGAGGGTGCACCAGCGCCTCGGCACCAGATGAAACGTTTAACTCCACTGGTCCATCTTTCCATGCCTGATAGTCATAACCATTGAACCGCTGCACTCTCCTCATGGTGTGAACTTTCCTTTCCTCCTTTGGTGTTTCAGTCTTGAGTGTTCCTGGCGCTGTGGTGTTAAAATATACTTCCTTCGCCCATTGCAATACGGTCGCCTCGTGTGGCTTGACGGACACTTCGATTGTGTCGCACGTATGTCTTACTTTCTCCAGTTTGGAATGTATGGCATGCTATGGGGAAACACTTTATCAGAAGCCTCTGCATACTGAGCCTCGCACACATTCATTCGCCGGTAACACTCAATGACTCTGCTGTATGCTGCTTTGTTTATTCGTTTCAACCGAGCTTTCAGTAGAGCATCTGCACGATTAGCTGCTTGCCCAGCTTCCCTCTGTCTGACGGCGATGCACTAAACCATCACGACGCTATGCCGTAGCATACTTCTGCCTGCGATGCAGTTAAATGGGACGCCGTCGTACCTCCGTTCCCGGACCCCATTCTGGAGAGGCGATCGCCCTCAGCTTCATTAGCTGCAATATTAGCCGCTGTTTTTGATTTCACGCACATGTTTGCTCAGTCCCTTGTGGGGCCGCATTGTCAAGGACAGCAGTTTTCGCGATCGCGTTCCTTTACAGCAGTTCTGCCCACTTCCACCTTCAGTATATTTTTGTCGCGGGATCCAAACAACGTGTACACCGTCCTCTCCGCTGAGGCCTCCATAAACTGCTCCTCTGACCAACTGGTGATCCAATCCATGCCCTTCTCCGTCGTTTCCTGAATCTCCGGCATATTTCGGTGTGTATGCATATTATCGTGAGATCATCTACAAAGAAGCCAGGCATGAAGCCTGGAATCTCATTAAGGCGTTTACTAAGTGAGTCTACCACTGTAATCAACAGTAGAAGTGGCCCAAGCACAGAGCCTTGAGGGACACCGCACATCATTTCGACGTCTTCAGATTTAATGCTGCTTATTCTTACTTGCGCTGTACGTCCATGCAAGAACCGCGCTGTTCATGCCACGAGATGCACTTCTACTCCAAATGCCTTTAGTGCCTCGATTACGCACCCATGGTCCACTGAGTTAAATGCCCTTTCATAATCAATGAATACTGCTGTTGCCTTTTTTCCATTTTCCCTCTGCCGGACCGCACTCGTCACCTGCATTAACGTATCCAGTGTTGACCTTGTGGGACTAAAGCCAGATTGTTTACGGTTTCAATTTGCCTTCAATACAGCCACGTACTCTATGTGAAACTATTCTTTACATGAATGTGCATATCATGCTGGTTAGCGCCACGGGTCTGAAGGAGGCCATGCTGCCTGCAGGCTTGTTGGACTTCAACAGTGGCACAACAACTCCCTGCTTCCACTTCTCCGGAACTTGGCTAATATCAGGCTGTAATTGAATAATCGAAGTACGCACTTCCTGTCAATCCTACCCATGTGTTGGAGCTCTTCGGAATGAATTACGTCATTTCCTCGAGCTGTGCCTCTTGAGGGCTCTCGCAGCGCTGCTTCCAGTTATGCTTCCGTGATTGGCTTAAATGTCCCATGCCTGGTGCTCGGGATTTGCATATCTGGTGCTTTCGGTGCCTTCGTTAACCGTTCCCTGCACATCCTTGCCAGTGCCAGTGCCAATTCCTGTTGACATTTTGTTCGTGGGTGACGGTCAACCATCAGCACTGGTGAGGTGAGCGGACGGGGGGCATAAATAGATTTGACAAGATTCCAGCTGATTGGGTCTGTTACTGTCGGCCTTGACACGTTACCCTCCCATCGCCTGATCGCCGTGTCTTCCGGCAGCTTACTTCTCCGCCGAATCCGTGCATCTCTCTTCCACTCGTTCCTGCACTGCTGCACCATCACTTTCAGCTTCGTCAGCTCGGGTGTTCAGAAAGGCGGCACCACTCCATTGGCTTTGTGTATCGCCTTTTTCGCCGCTTACCCAACGCCTTTTTTGACGGCCTCATTAAGCGCATCCACCCCTTTCACTGACCTCTTCATTCTTTGGGAGGTGGGCTTATCACTGATCAGTCGGAACTCGTCCCATCGCGCTTTTCCCCGTGCGGGTAGCACTCTGACAGATTTTGAAGGCGCAATCACCTCCATGCCAACGCCTACAATTATATCAAATGAGATCTAAAAGTTGTCGCTATCGGGACTCAGCGTGGTGTCCAGCTCGAGGCCTCACAGTCTCTGTGCGGCGTGGTATACGGTGTTGGAAGCAAAGCGTACATGGCTGCCTGCGGGTGGCTTCACCAGTGTTGGCTGTCTTCAAATCGTTTTGCGCACATCACTCAGCCATGCATTCCCCTTTGGCGTCACTTGGCCGCAGTGGATCCCACAACGTATGATGTGAGTTGACATCTGCTCTCACTAGAGGCCCGCTTGCAACTGCCGACTGTCTCAGCGATGTGCTGGAAACACCTGCCTTTCTGGGGAAGTAAGCTGATTTGATCGTGAGATTCACATTAGTTGAGAGCCCCAGTGTCACGGTCGATCTCTCCGGAACTTCTTTTTCTAGTACCTCCACTTCAACCCCTATCCCTTCTCTCACCAAAATCGATCCCACACCCCTGTGAGGAGTTTTCGCTTACCCCACATGTTGGTATCCGCTTATCTTGAGCGAAGTGTGTTCTGCCGACGCCAGGTGTGTCTCCTGCAACAACCAAAATAAAACAATATCCTCATGAAGCTTCCTCTCCGGAGCAACCCGTTTCACTTGAGGCAATGCCCCAATGTTCCACTGCACTCCACGTATAATGGGACCAGGTTGCGCTCCACATCCCCGCTGATAAGCAACAAATTTCACTTTACGTCTAACAGAGAGGCGCACGTGTGGAGGAGCATTCTCACAACGTCTTCCACCCAGAGTGCCGGCAGTGCTGCATACTTCCTCTGGCAGCCGCGAGCCTCTTGCCCGCACAATCCATTCCGAAAGGATATAATGCAGGCGGCGTGTTTATTCCCAGGCAGAGTACAGGACCTTTGTGATACATTGGGGTGTCAGGGTTTAAGGCCAATAGCAGCGGCGTGATTAACCAATTGAAAAAAAGAGAACTAACGCATTTGTTTATGTAAATGTTTACATGCCTCAACCGTCCGTAGGATATGGTTCCAGCAATACAACGCAATCGGAATGGCTCCTGAAACGTCATTATCGAGTACAACGCTATAGGCGTGGTGATAGTATTATTCTTAAGACGTGGTCCATGTAGCGTAAACACCAAAGTGACACAATGCTTCGAGACAACACAAAGGAGCTGTGAGTGCAGTAAACAGCAAATGCCTGTGTAGTCCCTCATGCCACATTTACGGTCTCTGGTGTTGTAAGGGCGATGTCTCACAAACGCCGGAATTATGAATATTTAATCGATATTCATATGATACTCGGTTTGGTATATCAGCACCAAACCCTTCATCAATTCAGTCCAATATGTAACAGCAGCAATAGTGAGAAGCAATAACCAAATAGATTTGGTTATCCGTTAAATATATATTTAACAAAATGGTCCCAGATAGTAATAAGACTAAAAAATGCAATGCACATAACCAACCATATGAATACACAGAGCCGAGATATTTGAAAATCATGTTCCTCAGTTGTGGTGAATAAACACTTTTGCGCTTCAATATAAGCCCTTCAACTGGTTATGCCTGCATTGTGGTCTCGCTAATGCGCATTCCACGCCAAAAGAGTAACGTACAGTTACCATTTTTCTTATTCTTTAGTTCGAAGAAGCAATTTCTCCGTTCTTTTGTCTCTGCCAGTAAAGTCGAGCAAGTGCTTTGCATATGTACTGTCTGTTTGAAATTTAATTGATAGAACTCGAATAGTGTGAAGCAAATTCGGCATTCAGATGCACCGCTTTATATAATTTTATATTCATCGCTATAAAGCTCCACATATGTATAATGGCAAAAGACACTCGACTTTCCTTTGCTAAACAACTGTAAGAAACAATAATAATCCGCTATATACCCGTTGGATTCCAGCACAACTGGTTAGATCCATCTACAGAACCAGTCTCATTGTGTGTCTTATAGAACTTCAAAAACCTTCAGTATGGTTGCTGATGCGGTAGATCATGCCAACATTCAGCAATAGACAGTAACGTATCCTTTTTCTTTCGCAGCTCCCGGTCTCGAAAGAAGATATCTCCGTGACAAAGCTTGTCGATCGGCTACATGCCCGATGTGCATGGTTGAACGGTGTTATCCACAAAGTCAGTAGATTATTTCGGTGTCACACATTAATACAATTCACATGAGTGTTCATAGTAGTGGTGGTGGTAGGGAATGTCTCGCCGTGGCGGAGCCGGCCACCCTCAAAGCGGCGCAGAAGCCCAGTGCTCTTCACCGGGGACGCCGAGCGCAGAAGCGCTAGACGACACACTGCTTGAGACCATTCGCTTGAGGTTTGGATAATCTGCCGTACATCTACGCGCCGCCCATTGCTATCGGTTGCCTGAGACGGGAGGCGTTCTCGGATTCCCCTCCCCCTGTGCACGCTGGGGTAGCAGGGCTATGCGCTGCACAGCTCTCTTGTTCAGTGGGGATGTCGGGCTGAATCCAGGAACCACTCCGCAGGAAATTAAGTGGAACACCACAGGGCCCTCAAGCTAAAAGTGGCTGACCTTTGCTATGGGGTTGGACACTGGCTTGACCATATTTCCTTGCACTCGGTAACCACATATTGGAGTGGAGAAATTACTGCTGGTTCAACATCAGTGGCCTTCAGCATGCTGGACATGCACGCCCTTGTGAAGCGTATGTGTCATTTCTTATTCTTAGTGACAACAAAGTGGCAGCAGGGCAGCCGTGCAAG
>NHOR01000021.1:0-45565 GCA_002287245.1 Trypanosoma congolense
CTGTTCAACCTCGTCTGCCAGGCGCTCGTTTTGTAAAATAATTGCATTTTTCTCTTTTTCTTCTCTCTCAAGATTCTCAAGCGCAAATGAAGCTGTTCACCAAGATTTTGGTTTTCAGCCATGAGCTGCTCTAGTCTGTCGTGCAAATTATCTCTCTCGTCGCTAGACTGCTGAAGCTGTTGTCTCAACGAATCGATTTCCTGCTGTAGCTGACTGGCTCTTTGCCTATGATCACTGTATTCGTCAAGGGTCACTGATAAAAGCGGTTCCTTTGCTATTTCAGCAAGGCTAATGGGGTCCGCGATTGCTTTTACCTGTGGAATTATGGGCTGCAAAGTTGGTTCGAGGGATCGAAGCTTGTGTGCATTCAACCGCCTCTCACGGTAGGCCGCAAGCTCCGCATCCTGCTGCTCCAGCAGTTCCTCCATACCAGCGCATCTTTTTCGGAGATCCTCGAGAGTAGCAGTTGTTTTAATGTGCTCATCAATCTCACTCTCAAGTCTTCGCTGAAGATCAAATATTTCGCGATCGCGTGCTTCAATGTGATCTCGTGCGCTCTTCTCGGCAGCCCTCAGAGCATCCATCTGATTATCCAGCCTTTCCAATTTGTTCAGAAGGTCATTAACTTCGGCTTGTTTTTCTTCAAGGCATTGATTAGCTGTAACTAGCTCCCCTCAAGGGCCCCTACCCTATCCTCCATCTGTCGAAGTTTGTCCTCTAATTGCTCACATTCAGCTTCTAGTTTTTCCTTCTCTTCCGTGGTAGAGCTCAATTCTGCCACGAGATTATCGTGAGCATTAAGAAGATTTTGCAATTGTTCACGTTGCCGAGATAACTCACGTTCGACCTTATCGCAATGGTCCATTTGTTCATGCAGCTCATCAAGTGTCACGCAGTATACTGGTTCAGCGCTGTCATCCCCTTTAAAGGTAGACAGATCCCGCTGCGCGCGTATTTGGATCGCTTGATTCTTCTGGAGTTTCAGTACTTCAAGCTCACTGGCCTGGTTGTCAGCAAGATCCCTCAGTTTTTCCACCAGGTCCCTCAAACGGCCGATCTCCGCATTAAGCTCGTCATTCCGCTGGCGTAGTGCTTCTTGCTCCCGCATTGTCGAGGCTGTCTGCCGCCGAAACTCCTCCGCAGATTTCTCGAGAGTATATTGTAGCGACCTATTTTCACTGTTGATTTTGTCCAGGAGCATAAGCAAATCACCAATTTCGCTTTCATAGGCATCCTTATCTCCCACACGACCTTTTACGGAAACCTCCTCGATGAATTTGTCAAACGCCATACCGCGAAACGCGTCCTCCCTCAGATCAAAAGCACGGCACACTTCAACAATCGCACGATCAAGACCTGTTTTTGGCTTATCGACACCTTGATGTAGCCGTTCCATCTCACGCGCAGGGAAACTCTGTAAGCGATTATTTATTTCAGCCGATGTTTGTTTTGCCGGGTGCTGCACATCAAAAACCACCTGCAGCGAGTCCGACGTAACGTTAAATTCGACATTCTTGATAGCATCTTCCGGTACGCGGCAGGCTAGCGCCTGTTCTGCCTTAAACTTCGCTAACAGTTCCTCTGGCTTACGTTCAACGACCCTGCACCAATCCTTTCCCTGGTATGATTTTCGGTGTTTGGTGGTTATAGTCGAACCACTTTGATATGACCACCGTTCATCATGATTTTTCAGTTCCTTAATTATTTCTTGTAGCTCTTTGATATCAACACCAACTCCTTTTGGATCGCCAGTAGTGCTTCTTTTGGGGACATCACGAATCACTTCATGCCTTTGAGAACCAGCCGGTTTCTCGGACGAAAGAAGACTAAACATCAAACGTTCCTGCAAGTTTAAACGTTTCTCCTCGAGCTCATTTGTGTACATCGAAAGGCAATGGAGCTCAGCCATAGCCTCCATGTAGCTATTAAATACATGAGAATGTTGGTCGCTTATTTGAAAGCGTGTTTGTTCAGCTTTGATGGCAATCAGTTCCACTTCGTCATTTGTCATCACGCAACATCGCGCCGATGGTTCGACATTCACAACAGATATTATCGCTGATAGTGGAGTTTTAACTTGTACAGATGTCCTTGTGAAAGACGTCAGTTGATCGCCAAAGGTTGGCGTTCCCCCCTCTCCAACTCCTCTTTCAGTTTCATAACCTTCAAACGGGCCCTTCATGCAACAATGCTGTTCGAGATTGCATCGTTTTGGTCCTGAATCCTTGTGTCTGTTGTAAGGCGGCAGTGTGCTTCTTGATATGCCAAAGCGCTCAATATCCATTGATGCAGAGCACTGATTGCTTCAGAGTCCCGAGAGGCCGCTTGTGACGAGAGTCGCTGCTCATTGAGGGACACATAAATATCCTCTGAATTCGGATAGGTCCTCCCAGAGATATCCGTATTAATAAATTCCATAACGGCGTTTGGCCTTCTGTATTCCATGCGAATGTCATCCCACGTTGAGTAGTTGGTTACAAGCGGGTCGTTCTGAGCGAGGGCAAGAACTGATTTGAGTACTTCAACAGCCACTGGAGAAGGACATGCCTGCGATGTCACTTCGCGCATATGAACCTCATCGACACTGGCAACACGGAGCTTAGCTTCCTCGAACACGGGCGCGCGCAGCTGAGACGCGGTCTTCGTTTTCACTGCGAATAGCCGCCAATTTATCCCGGGCGGCAGAAAGTTGCTCCTGAAAACTGCCCATCCGCTTCATCTCTTTTTGGATTTCATTTGATATATTGCACTTGAGCGCCTCACAGTTACCCTCGTTGATGGACCACTGTTCCACAGTGGCCACATGTCTGTCCAGAGCCATCAATGTGCCCAGAGACCATTGCCAATGTTCTCCATTCAGTAAATAGTCATAAGCAACAACCTCTCCAACTTGTAGTGTCAGTGGTTCTCTATTGGTAATATTTGGAAACGTCATCGACATTGTGCTGTACTTTATTCCTCACACTTTGTATGATGTTGTATGTTTGTGATAGCGCAATTATACTCTCTGCTTCCGGATGGAATTTTGCAAAGTTATGTATAATCCTTTCTACCTAAGACCAAACGAAGAAAGGAACTCAAAAAAGCAGATACCCTCTTTTAACAAATCAGTCTTTTTCTACTTTTAAGAAAGAAGAAGAAAAAGCGAACAAAATCCACAGAGGAAAATGTCCCGTGTGTGTGCTGTTGTTTTTAACTCTTCCGGGTTAGTGTAAGAGGAGGTAATACGAGTAAAGCAGTTGTTCAGTATGTCCCAGTTAAGAAAAACAATTATAGCCACGTATTGAGAGGTGAGGAAGCTACTGGAAT
This sequence comes from Trypanosoma congolense, assembly GCA_002287245.1. Taxonomy (NCBI): domain Eukaryota; phylum Euglenozoa; class Kinetoplastea; order Trypanosomatida; family Trypanosomatidae; genus Trypanosoma; species Trypanosoma congolense. Next base: position 3,310 of record NHOR01000021.1, read on the forward strand.
CAATTTCCAGCAGCGCAATATGCATCCATCGATGAAGGAATCGGGTGTGAAGTTATTATCGGCATCAGCATTTTAAAACAAAAATGAACAATCCATATCTGAACATTCAATTGTAACTGCAAGCCAAGTAAATAAATATTTAAAAGGTAGATGTTGTCAAAATTACCGTAAACGCTTTTTTTTGTTTGTTCTCAAAGAGTTTTCCTTAATTTCAAGAAAATGTACGAGAGAATAGACACTCATGTCCATTCCAAAACGCATCGACAGATGTGTTAACACATTTTAAAAAAAATAAACTTCTCCCCGTTTGTGAAGGGGCTACAAATGAAAAACGGATCAGGATATACCCATTAGCTCTAAGCCATTATAGGACAAATCAGCATGCACATAGCCCCGACCCAGATCCCCCAACAGTGCGAAGTTCATTACTGCAACTAAGCGAGTCGAGTGTTTCAGTGGAATATCTCCTCATATGCACACACGCACACTTCTTTTACATACTCAATATATTTGATTAATATCAATTGCTTGTGTATGTAAATCTTGTGATTATTATACCGTACCGTAGCCCTCCAGAAACACCAGGAAAGATACTGAGTTTCCCTTTTTTTTCGATATATATAGAGAGAGAGATGTAGGTATAAAGATAGATAGGTAAAGCATGTGGGAAGAACCACGCATGACAATCAACTCTCAAGTAAATGCTTGCCTTTCCTACATATCTCATAGTCACTTAATTTTTCTCTCTTTCAATGGTACGTAGAATCTGATACTCCAAAACAAACCACGCGCGAGATTCCCTTAATGTGAAAGGTAACTTGACATACCGAGTAGTCAATTCCCTTCGACGGTAATGAGGCGGTAGGGTTAGGGTGTCTTATGCCTTTCCCCTTCGGTCATAACTACATCCCGTGTGAATAATGAAAAAATGCAGGCACCCATGAAATCCTTCAAAAGGCGATGGGAAAACTAAGCCAGCTAAGGAGTAAAATGATTGCGCAAATAGAACCCGCGCATCGACATAAGCATATCCCTACTCTCGACATAAAAACCTCCGTGCAAGACCAACTAATTGTCTACCGTAACGTCAAGACAGACGCATTAGAATAGACCATATGTAGTGAATGGTGATGTCCTAGCGAGTGTAATGGATGAGTCGCGCACATATTTACAAGCTATGTGGTCTTTAGAAAGTGGCAAAGAGAGAACTGCCTGTGGCAACAAAGATCTTAAAATATCTGCAGTCAAATCTTATTCTCTGAGGGGGATTTTGCAACTCTGGAGTGGATAAGTCTATGTATAGTACACCTGCCTCTGATCGATGAACGATAAATGGCTAAAGTATGTATGCAAGCAGATAAAGAATGCGACAAATACGTCAATAAGACTTCGCCACGTGCTAGCGCATCGGGAAGCAAATATAGTGGCATTGCAATGCTAATAGTAGCAATAACAAATGTAATTAGAAGAAAATAAAAAATGAAACAATACCCGCTAATTGGCGGGTCCTTGTACGTTTAGTACAAGGATTGTTGTCATTGAAAATTCATAATGCATCATCCATAACACACTGCATGACATCAAAAAATATATATACTCAGAAGTTATAAGGTTAATCTTCTTATCTTAAGCCACATCGACAGCGAATATCAGACTTCGCGTTTCTGTTTGTGACGTTTCCACATGCACGTACGCATTTTTTTTCGTTCTGTATTGCTATAGTAAAATGTATTTATGACCAGAGGAATTTCTAAAGACAGATAGGAAAAGCAAAGTGACTAAATACATACACGACGTCATAGTCGGCGTCTGAGACTTCATCAAAAATAATGTCCAAGCCACGCCTACGAGCCACAATTTGACACGTGTAAGATCCGATATGTCTGAAAGATACAATCCGTAACACAACTAGGTAAAGATAGAAGAATGTTGCGATAGGATTTTTTTCCGCGAAAAGATGTCCATAGCTAACGCAAAAAAAAAATGTGTAAATTCGGGAAAGTAACGCAATAAGTGCATATGTCAATTCGCAAGTGAGTATGGACACGCAGGCAGGTGAAAGTGATACGAAAGAATCGTAGTAAACACGTAAACCGTAGCATGGTCATATAAACAGTTTAGTATGGAATAGGTGGAAGGTTCTGGAAAACGGGGAAAGGTGTCCAATTTTTTTCCGCCTGCTGTCCCCCTAACCCAACGCGCAACAATTCCTATCCCGGTCCACTCCATATCGATGAATCGCCTTATCGATATACCTCCATCCTTCCTGGGGTAAAAGGGGGTCCGGTCCCGTCCTGATGTAGGCTAAACCAAGTCCGTGTCTACAAACAAACATATGAATATAAGTGTGTGCAAAGAACAGATACGCAAAACAATAATAAGGTCCCCTCGCACTCTTTAGAGAACAACAGCTATTACGATGAAAAAATACTGAACTAAACAGCTATCGCCCCCTTGTGTAGGGAAATAATGATGCGTGCCACCGGTTAAACCGCTGTATCAGTCAAAAGACTCCCCTACAACTCTACGATTTGTGTGCACTGCCGCAAAAGGAACGGTAAGTGTATGAATAAGCACATAACAAATTGCAGATGGATACGCTTGAAGCATTTCATTCTTGTATCACGGGAAGGCGGCGAGGCGCTCGCGAAGTGTCAAAGCAACATTGTTAGCCTTACCTGCTCCACTTTGCCTGTTTAGAAATCCACAAGCCAAACCGGTGCTCTGTGTGACGAATATTGATATGCTAGAGCTGCGGCAAAGAGTGTGTTGCTTCAATGAGGAAATAATACTAATGGCAATATAATAGACATTAAAGGGGAAACAAGGCAGAAAATATATGTAAGGATTAAAAAACATTCACCAAGAAAATCTAGAATAAAAAAAATATGCCGGGAGTATACCGCTTACTGTGGCTCCTTTATATGGCCTTGACTTTCCTTGGTGTCAGAAAACGAGAGCGATACACGGCTGCCCATCACCTGCTGGGAGTGCATGGGGAATTCATATTGTTTTATGCCCTTCCACGGGGATGGGCAAATATTAGTAAAAGCAACACAAATACGACGTTCCTTGTCAGCATTTAGGTCATGCGAGGGCAAACACCAACGTCAAAAGCAGAGACACTTTATTTTCAATTTATATGGCAGCAGATGCTAGGCACGGGTAGTATAGCAAGCAAAATGGAAGGGTTGCAGCACAAGATACAATGTATATCGATTCGAAGAAAAAACTCTCCCCGGTGACGCCGGTCACCTGAATGTGGCGTCAGGGTCCAGTACTCCGTCCAGGAGGAAGCCAAGCGCCCGCATTATGCCCGGTTCGACAGGACGGGGGCGGGCGAGGGGCGGACGGCTACCAGAGAGGAAGTATGCAGCATCACCGGCACTCTGGGGTGAATGAAGTTGGTCGAATAGTTCCCTGCACGTACGGGCGTGCTACGTTGGATGCGCAGCGTATCCTGCTGCTTGTCAGCGGAGACGTTGAGCGCAATTCAGGACTCATGATTCGTGGAGCCCAGTGGAATGCTGAGGGTCTCTCCCAGGCGAAGCGAGTTGCCCTGGAGAGGAAGCTTCACGAGGACATGGTTTGGTTTTGTCTGTTGCAGGAGACACACCTGGCGTCGGCAGAGTGTGTCACGCTAAAAATAGGCGGATATCAGCACGTGGGGCAGGCAAGAACTCTTCACGGGGAGGGGTATCTATTTTGGTGAGAGATGGGGTAGGGGTTGAAGTGGACATACTAGAAAAAGAAGTTCCGGAGAGAGCGACAGTGACACTGAGATTCTCGGCCGATGTGAGTCTCACGATCACATCGGCTTACTTCCCTAGGAAGGCTGACGTTTCCGGCGAGTCGCCTGACACCTTGCTGGGAGCAAACGGGTCACTGGTGATAGGAGCAGACGTGAACTCACATCACGTGTTGTGGGATCCGTTGCGCCCGAGTGACGACAAGGGAGAGTGCATAGTGGATTGGTGTGTCCAGAACGATATGAGGATAGCCAATACCGGATTGGCCACCAGGCAACCTGGCACGGCAGCACTGTCGTCACCGGACACCACGCTGTGCAGAGACTGTGAGATCTCTAACTGGAAGTCCGCATTGAGCCCGGACAGTGATCACCATTGGATCACGTTCGATGTTTTTGTAGGCACCAGCCTAGACGTGATTGCTCCCTCCAAACCGGTTTGTGCACCGTACTCGTGGAACAAGGCGCGTTGGAACGAGTTTAGAAAATTAAATGACGAGTTTATTTTCCGAGGAATGAGGAGGTCGGCCAAGGGTGCGGATGCCCTGAACGAGGCGATGACGAGGGGCATTCGGATGGCAGCGAAGAGGACGATCCCAAAGGGCAAGGGAGTAGCACCGCTGTTCTGGACTCCGGAACTGACAAAATTGGACCAGATGGTTCAGGAGTGCAAGAATGAGCGGAAGAGAGATGCATTGATCCGCTGGAGAAGGAAGGTGCTCGTGGACACGGCCATGGGACGGTGGAAAGAGAATGTGTCCAAGTTGTCCACCACGGATTCAGCGAGCTGGAACCTGGTGAAGTCGATATATGCGCCAAGGCCGCTGACATCGCCGGTGCTGGTGGTGGATGGCCATCCATTTATCAAGCGTCAGCAGGCGCAAGCGTCGGCCAAAATGTACATGGCCAGGTCAACGAAGGCACCGCATGCACCGGAAATGAGGATACCCAGCACTAGGCGCAGCACTTTCCGACCCATTACCGAGGTGGAGCTGGATGTTGCGCTGCGGGAGCTCTCTTCCGGCACAGCGTCGGGTGATGACAAGATACACTGTGAGGAACTGAAGGAGCTAGGCAGGGTAGCAAAGAAGTGCGTGTTGCGACTGTTTAATTGTAGTTTGCACACAGGACAGGTGCCTGCCAGGTGGAAACACGGAATCATCGCACCATTGCTAAAGCCGAACAAGCCAGCAAGCAGCATGACGTCCTTCAGACCCATCACGCTCACCAGCACACTGCAAATTGATGGAACGCATCGTGGCGCGTAGGGTGAGGGACTGCATGGAGGACAAGTTGCAGCCACAGCAGGCCGGGTTCAGGCCGGCGCGATCAACACTGGGTACGCCCATGCAGGCGACGAATGCAGTGCGACGAAGGGGTGATGGTGAGAAGACAGCAGCAGTGTTCATTGATTACGCGCGTGCCTTTGATTCGGTCGATCATAACTGCATTGTCAAGGCGTTAATGTCTTTTGGTGTTGAAAAGCATTTAGTGGCATGGATAGCTGATTTTCTGAAGGGGCGTACGGCGCAGGTGAGGGTGAACAACACGCTGTCGGAGGATATCCGTCTTACCTGCGGTGTTCCTCAAGGATCGGTGCTGGGGCCGCTGTTGTTCATTGTGACGGTGGATTCGCTGGGCCAACGACTGAATTGCATCCCTGGATTGCAACATGGGTTCTTTGCTGATGACCTCACAATTGTGTGCACGAGCGCTGATCTGAGTGCAATCCAGCAGACCATTCAACAAGGATTAGATTGCATCACGAGGTGGTCGGAGGACCAATACATGGAAGTGTCAGCGGAGAAGACCGAATATACGCTATTCGGCGCGCGAGAAACGAACCTATTGAGCCTGAAGATTGGCGAGACTGTCTTGAAGGAAGTGCGCACACCAAAGCTGCTCGGTATTACCATGCAGCCGCACAAGGGGCTGAGCAAGCATGTGTAGGGTGTGAAGGCAGCGGCGGACGCGCGGCTATTGCAGCTCAGAGCAGTGGCGTCGCCAGAGTGGGGCCCAGATCGGGAGAAGTTGCGTGCTTTCTATCGAGCGCTGGTTAAGGCCAAGGTTTGCTACGGCATTGCGTCGTGGTGGTTTGACACTTCAACCGACTGATCGGGAAAGACTGGAAAAAGTACAGGCACAGGCGGCACACATAGTGGCGGGTATTCCCAAAGCTGCCAACCGGGATGATGCTATGTTTGAGGCACGGCTGAGGCCGATGAACGAGGTGGCACACCGAAGAGCGTTGGAATACTACCTACGTCTGAAGGCCAAAGGCACGGTGCACGAGAAGATTGCTGAAAGCATCTTCCCACCTGAGCACCCGGTTCACGCTAGGCTCGCGAAAGTAAAGCACTTGTACAGCACCATTGATGGCACGGGGAAGCAGCACGATGCGACAGTGTTGCAGCTGGCACGGCGTGTCCACTTCAACACCACCACGCTGGGTAGCCTCAAAGCAGACCCACCAGAGAAGGACAAGAAGAGGCACACCATGCGGCGAGTGGTACGGTTCAGAGACTTTGACTATCAGGTGTGGACGGATGGGTCTGTGGTGCTGGATGTTTCGTCCGGAGCTGGAGCGCTAGTGTATCCGAAGGAGGGTCAGCGTGAGAAAGTAGTGCTGGGAGCTGGGTCGCTTGCTTGCAGCTATCGGGCGGAGTGTGTGGCAATGGAAGCGGGGCTGAAAAGGCTAGTCGACGTTATTGAGTTGAACCAGACGCACAGGACGCGAGTGGTGGCATTCACAGACTCGCTGTCGTTGCGGATGGCATTGAGTACTGGTCCTGCAGTGGTTGAGGACGCGATACTGAGGCGAATCTGGGATCTCATCTTGCGACTTGTGCGGCTCCGAGTGTCCGTCAACTTCCAGTTCGTGTTCTCGCATGGTGGAGTGCCACGCAACGAAGCGGCAGATAAGGCAGCTGAGCAGGGAAATGCAAAGCCACAGCTGTACCCGGCGTGGATCACTGACATTGTCACGGGTGTGGAGAGGCAGGTGCGGAATGAGATGTACCGCTCCTTCGAGGAGGGTCGGATGCCATGCACGCATCGCAGTGTGCTACTTGACCACGTTCGGCCAGCACCGAAGCACACCAAGCCGGATCGACCGGGCGAGTCGCTGTTGGCGCAGTTCAGAACAGGCACCTCAAAGCATTTTGGTTGGCTACACAGAGTGCTCACACGTAAGACGGACAGGCTTGAGTGCAGATGGTGCACAGTGCAGGACATCGGAGGTGATGCAGTAGATGGCCACACTTTAGCGGAATCAGCAGTGGACAGCGCGAACGTACCCGACTTTGGGATAGCGACAAGGCAGAGAGATCCGATTATTTGCCCATTGTACAACATGGTTTGCGCGCGTCGACAGGCTGGTGTGGTGCACCTAGTAAAGATTCATGGCCTGGAGAGGGACTGTGCTTTAGCAATGACCAAGAAAGCTAGGTGTGCAGCGCTGACGTACAAGAACGGATACACCTGTCACGTGTGCGGTGATGCCTTTGAGCGGCAAGGGCTGCTTGTAGAGCACATGGCACAGCACCCCCGGATGTAGTGCCGACCGTTGAGGAGCGTCCAAAAAGGGCAAGGGAAGAAGATGAAGCTTACGATGGAAGTGCGCTTAAGTGCTGCTGGTGTGCGAAGAGGTACACCGTATACGCGCGGCTGCGAAAGCACACGATACAGAAGCACACAGAAAAACAACTAAAGAGCGATGACATACCGTTGGAGCAGGAAGCATCATCTGACAGTGATGGCGAGCCAGTGCAGGAAGAACAGAATTTCGTATGCCAGAAGTGTAATAGGGACCTCAAGAGCAAGACATGGCTCACTAGGCACAAGTGCGATGTAACCATTAACATAAACTCGGAAGACTCTAACGTGGTAGAGCAGTCAGACACAGCAGCGTGCCACATTTGCAGCAAGGAGTATCACTACAAATGGTTGTTGAGGCACATGCGGGAGAAGCATCCAGGACACGATGAGTCATTACGTCCTCAACCACGCGCGAAGCCCAAGCGAAAGGCAATGAGATCAGAGGCTCAGGCACAGGGTTAGGGAAGTGGGTCGCCGGAGTCGGCAGGTGGAGGGGACGTGGAAGGAGAAAGGCCGCGGAAGCGTCTCCATATGGGTCGCCACAAGGAAGGTGAGGAGGGACGAGATTATGTGTGTGAAAGATGCGATAGTGCGTATAAGCAGTGGTACTTGCTTGTATGGCACACGCGCACGCATCATGACCACGCTACCACAGTGAAACGGAAGATGAAGGACGGCGCTGTATCTGTGATTCCCCTCCTGCAACGATCACTCCAGTGCCCACATTACCCATGAAGTGCGCCCTCAAGCAGTACCTAACAATACACCTTCAGGCAAAGCACGGTCAACCGAAAAAAGAGGCTGAGCACAACCTGCTGAAGGCCGAGTGTGAGGAGTCTGCGGCACACCTTCTTGAGTGCCCAAGTTCGCGAGAGCTAAGGAAGATGCACGGACTGGAAACCCTGAAGGACGGGGAAGTGTTCTTCAGTGCTCAACTGGTAGGCTTCCTGAAGGAACTTTCCAAGCTAGAGAGCCCATTGAGTCCCCCTCTCGATTCACCAAAATTAAAGCCCGCTCGAGCCGTGAACAGGCATCGTTCACCCACGGCGTTGGATACCGCCCTACCTCCTACCTCTGCGGCAACGACGTTGATTGGGGTATCCGATGCGAGAAACCTGCGTAAACGTGTTCGTGAGGCTGACTCGTTAAGCAAGGCATTCTGTTTCAATGTTCCGCTGAGTGAAGCGAGGAGAGGGTTGCGGTTACGCTTAACGTCGCCTGCTGATCTATAGAGCCACAGAGGCAGTCGCGAGTCTAGCGCAGCACGAGCAGAATAAAGGCACAATGAAAAAAAACCTCTCCAAAAGAAAAGTATTTATCTCTCAAAACAACAGCCATATGGTGGCAAACGGATCGACATTTGGGAAGGGAAAGAGCTACAATTCAACAGCCTACAGAACGCCCACGAACACAAGTGCAGTGCCCCAAATCACACCATACCTAAAGGCACACTAGCTTGAAGTGAGCGGGGTGCACAAGCCACGCATGCAGTAATGGAGAACAATATATCCCACGTTTCCAGTATACGAAACATACTTCCCAAACAAAATGGCACAACCCCGTGATGTGACCATCCTTTTCCCGACTGCGATCTTAATTTACTGGGCATCCGGACAGGCCTACACCGTACCAGGAGAAAACCTCTGGACAGCTAACCTCCTATCTGTCATGCTTCCCACGAACGGGAATCGCCTCAAACGGTATTCGGGGTCCATCCAATAGGTCCACTAGCAATTGCTACCTTCTTTGAAAACAACAGAATCCTGTGTTGGTCCGTTTTCCACCCAGGCAGTTTTTATGCCATAGCGACACCGCAAGCTGCACCCCACGCAAGAAGGGATTACCTTCACGCGTTCCACCACGGTGGAACGCGGTTATATGGGTCGTGGCCTTGGGCACTTGGGGTCCCCAGACTTCACTCCTTCCGAAGGCCCACCGCTGCGACTACGACGAGGGACCCCAAGTGCCCAAGGCCACGACCCATATAACCGCGTTCCACCGTGGTGGAACGCGTGAAGGTAATCCCTTCTTGCGTGGGGTGCAGCTTGCGGTGTCGCTATGGCATAAAAACTGCCTGGGTGGAAAACGGACCAACACAGGATTCTGTTGTTTTCAAAGAAGGTAGCAATTGTCTGTCCGAGAGGGGAAACTGTAAATGCCAAAGGGAGCGGCGTTGCTGTACAAGGACTTGAGGGCTCCATATGAGAGCATGACGCCTTGCGGGGAGTAATGGGAAATTGGGCGACGTAACGGCACTTAGCCTGAAGGATAAACCACTTGCCTTGCCGCTGTCTGGGGCGGTCGACAACGCCTTCAGTAAATTTAAGTGTCCTGGAGGTAATTAACCAGTACTTCGCCGAAATCCAAAACTATGACGTCAGCGTGTTAAGAAGCACCTGCAGCGATATACGCGACACCGACGCATGCAGACCAAGCACTGCCCTAAAAGCTGGATCGCCGCAACAAAAACAAACCGTCTTCATAGGAATTTGAACTGTATGGTACTGGGACTTCCACCTTGTCAGAGAGGATTGTAGTCAATAGTGTCCGTCACTCACTTGGTTAATGAATTATTGCGGAGTGCAGGGGGACTCCTGGAATGTGGTAAAGTGCACAAGCACTACCGTCCCCCTATACGAATCACCTATAGTCGTGCCTTCGTTTCTCGACCCTCGTCAGCTACCACTGAGAACGCTAGCGTACTGAGAAACAACAAAACCCTCGTTCATTCACGTTTGGCAGGCTGCACTTCGAGCAAAGTATTTTGACCTGATTATCCAACGTCAACAACCGATCGCCCATTGCTCCCGGGAAGCGGTGTTAAGCATAGGACCGCAACATGGGTGGTCTCCTGCAGACCAAAGACGTGTGGCACTAGGGTGAAGATTTCCGCCCCAAACGCAGCGAACCGCCTTCCCAACCATCCAAAACAACGCGCACACGTTTTACAGGACAAGAAACGAAGGCACTCAGGGCTGTCGTGCTTTCACCCACGATCCCACAGGAAGACCCAGCGGCGGTACTGCGTCAACGACCGAGGGGGGCGGCCCCTGGGACACTATGGGCACCGGGACGTGTACAAAGGTATGCTTGAGGCGGAGAAGCGTCACCACAGGGGAAATTTTTTGGATAAACTGGACGCTTAGGATGCTTCGGATCGGTGCAACTTAGAAACGCTGCGGCCAAGAGAACCATTACGCAACCTCGAACATCAACCCGGCTCGGGGAGGGAAAGGCGGAGTCGAGCAACCTGATGAAAAAACTGGGTCGCAGCTAAAAAAAAGGCTGTTGTACTAAAAGGGGTTGTAGCGAAAAGGCCCCAGCTCACCCTAGTGCCTTACCTAGCACGCACCCCAAACGGAAACGGGACGGTACGTGATTGGAGTGGCAACGGTTCTAAGGCGCTCAGGCCTCAGAAGATATGAGACGTCAACCATGAGAAACAGCGGAACGAGTCCAGCGCAGCACAACTTGGAAAACATGAGTAGCGCCTCGAAAGTTTCAACAGTTTTTTTTGAGAATTTGACTATGATGATCACAACCAGAGCAGACTCCACCATCCATTTTAAATGCTGAGAGTCAACACGAGGCACAGTTCGCGGTGGGATCCAACACAAACGGCCACCGTGCCGGGCGCACCGCCCTCTGAGTTGGCGGCCACTTTGGAGCCGATACACGCCCTCAAATATATACATAGCAAACATGTGCTGCGAATGGGACCGGAAGCACGCGGCTCGCCTGGCTACCATCAAGACAGTCGCCAGAAGCGTCCGGAAATATACCCCCAGCGTCGAGCAAACACCGGAGTATTATCCCCAGAAAGAAGATCAGGGGTTAAGAAAAAGCCCGAAGATATACGCGGCAGAATCGAGGATTAACGGATAGACGCGCCCAATCAAAAACCAACACAACCGCAGCTGGGAGTCGATGAACCTCATCACCAAGGCCAACGCGAGCATCTTAAACGTCAAAGGCCCCGAGAGTCGCCAATGGCGGCAATCCACAGAAAAGCCATACTTTCATAACCAGAAACGTGTCGGAAGCGTCAGTAACTCAACGAGGATATAATATGGCTGACTCTTAGTCATCCGGTATCGTTCATTTGACATCTCTGATCACAACACTATTTTACGAGAATGACTGTTTACTCGCAACCTTTAAGACATCATATGCACGACTTATAAAACGCCAAATTCCCGTACGCACGCCCCTTCCCGGTATCAAATAGCAAAAAAAGAAGGATAAGGCATCGCCGGCAATGCCCCATTAGAAAACAATTTCAAACCCCAGCGGCGATGGATGATTGATACAGCAAATACCAGCAGGGTGCCGCGGTGCACCAACCACCGCGATAAGGCAGAAATAGGGTGTTTGCACCTCCTGCACAGATCTCCCGTTAAAGTGCGGTCAACGGATATCTATATGCTGTCAGCACCACCGAACGGCCACACAGCCCTCCTCAACGTCGGCACCGAATTTTGTTGGTGTCGCTATTTTCGTCATAAACATACCCACCCAAAGAGCTGAATTTTGGTCTTCCACACCGCTCCTGCACCAACGAGAGAGTCAGGCGTATTTTAACGGTACACTATCCATCAGTTTCAGCGGGCGAAAGGGAATTGGTGGAGGACTCACTCGCAACCTGCGAGAGGGCAGGAAGGTCGCAACACAGAGGAGTGGCACATCAAGGCGCCTAACTGCCGTGTATACCCGTGGTCATTGCACCTTCAGGCCCGATGCACCGAAAAAGCAGCTGCAAAATAGACCACGGAAAAAAAAGCATTGAAATTTCACATGGACGAAAAAGGCGTTGTTGCCCCCTTGCTCACCAGCGCAAAAAAAAAAAGCCTTGCCGATAGTCAATGAGTTTACTGAGGGCAAATGGCCCGGTGAACCGCCACCGCATTACCCGCCTGTGTCAATGCAAAAAAATCTGGAAGGAAAAAACTCCACCATCTGCCTTTTGATTCAACGTGCAATGCCCTTAACTCGCCCCCAAGCGGAGTCACACGGGGTTCGTGGGCACACCACAAAGTCAGCAACTATAACTCTCATTGTGCCAGGGTATTTTAAACAACGCTGCATTCATTACAAGTAAAAAGGTAAACGGACGGTGTTCAATCATTCCCTTTGCAGATCCACAGAAAAAGAAAAGGAAAAAGAAAAAGAAAAGTGGTCAAGGAGGAAAATATCAGCAGAAACATCCAGGGCTCCCCTTGACGGGTGCTGGACGTACCCCGAATCAAGCAGTAGTCTCAGCAGAGCAAGCGTATGACAAAGGAATGAGTATAGATTTACAAAAGCACCACCATATACGCAACGACGCCCATTAAGAAAGCGAAACAACAACACTTAGATGCCCAAGGAAGGTACAAAGATACCCAGCTACGCCCACGCGCCATTTGATACACCATCGCCTCGGAGCTTAGAACCGAGCACATTCAGATATGAACCCACCACTCACCCAACGCGTTTGAGAGTGCGCAATGCCGGATGAAAGGGGACCACGAAGGGCATATAAACCTCAGCAACATTCGAAGGAGAGGAAAAACTAGAGGGAGCCAGACCCACTCCTTCCATATGGCCGCATGCTGTGTGCAGCGTGCTCTGACTGAAGTAAGGAGAAAAAGCAGCCCAGTCGTCCAGAAGCTTCCAGAGTCCACTGGGCTAAGTCGGCCAACGGCACCTCGTGCGGCGTTCTAGTTGAGGCTGAGGAGTGAAAGCAGATCCACGGAACATAACGTGCAAAGGAACACAAAATCAGGTGGCCGCAGCAAGAGGTGAGCGCCGCACGGTGTGCTTACCCCAACTCACCCACTCCATATCCACAACCACAAATACACCACACCAGCGACCCCGAGGGTAATAGAATTCCGAGGGCTTCACTCAGGCACGTCGTCCATCTGCAACGAGATGTGATCTATGAAACTGCACCGCTGTGACATTTTGTTGAATTTCACAAAGCCTACTGACTCGGTGCAATCGGAACCCCAGCACGTATCACAAAACACGTGCTTCCGATGAAAGAATAAAGATGAGCAAGTAATAACTTTTAGTGCACTGCACAAAAGTTGACAAGTAGCAGTCAAGATGGCTGAGGCTAATCTCACTGTACTGTGTGGCGTACCATTCACAGGCACGATTTGGTCTAGTTCTTCATGCGAGCGGCGCAGAGAGGATGGAAAGGGTTACAATTCACCGCACGAAGGGCTTTATGGAGTGGTAGCAGGGGTGCACCAGTCGGGCGATCTCGCGCGACACGGTAGCAGGCAGGAATATTTAAAACTGAGGAAATGGAATACATGCTCATATATGTATAGATTGCTTTGATTTTGAAAGGCACAGCGGTAGCACAACCAAGAATATCCCGTGGGTTGTTTAGGAATGCAATCAGCAGCGCACCATGCCCTGTGTCACTACAAACGTTGCACGCGGGGGAGGAAAAAGAAATAGTAAAAGCGATGTCGCTGAAAAACAATAAAAGTCAGGGAGGACGTCATCCCAAAAGTTAAATATGTCAATGGCCGTGTGAAGTGCAACACGACTCAGATTGTTAGTGGTAACACGAAACAAATATTATGCATAAATAGGGAAAGAAAATAAATGCATCGACATAGGGCCGGTAAACTTAGGCCCATTAAACTCTACTACCATTCGCTCAATGTAAAAACGTGAAAATTCTTGGGGGCAGAAAATGAGAACGAGAACGTGAATCATGGAAAATGTATCGACAATTCAACCGCACAAAAATAAACACGATACGGGAGGGAAAATATTTCTCAAAAAAGAAAAAGGCAAAGAGGCATTGCAACATACCGATAATCCAGGGCGGAACTACATCCAAAGTGACAAAATACCAAGAAAAACTAGGGTGGTAAAAAAGTCCGTAATTTTACCAGACAATAAGCACTACCCTATCATCTAACAGCAATCAAACATTTAAAAAATTCACTTAATCATTTACTTCGCTTACACAGAAATAAACATGCACATATTTTCATTGGGATTATCAGCGTTCATCAATCAGCAGCTTTACTAAGGGGGTTAGAGCGCCCTTCCTCCTCGCATAACTCCAGCGCGGCATCAGAAATAAGAATCACGCTACTGCTGCTCATAGAGCTTAAAGAACGGTCTGCAATATGAGCCGAAAAATTTATGACATGTCCAACTTTCAATGCAATACACCGTACAACCTCACGAGAATAGTTTTCATCCCACGCGGTCCCCGTTTTACGGGGCAGTGATACACGCCAACGTTCACAAAAAGGAATCAAAAGTTTCTCGCGCTGTGGTGCAGTAAACGTTCCGATAAGTGCGCATAAAACCATCATGATGGTCTGTGCTGAATGACTTAGCTCGCCATGCATGGACCCACATTCGCTGTAAACGCCGTCCGTTGCATCGCTTTCATCGTTTATCAAGTCCACCTTCCTATCGAGGCGCAGCGCTGCGAAGGTGCGACCAGACACGGCGTTCAGTTGGTACATCTCTACGGGCTCAGGGACACCGCGCAGTGGCACAGGTCCTATTGGTGTTGCGTCAAGCCGTGCACGTTCCGCCACACTCAGTGAGTAGTATGTGGCACCCGTTACCAACACCTGCCCACCGTTTGCGGCGCTCTCCGTGCGTGCGGCCAGGTTTGGTGTGCGCCCGTAGTAATCGTAGCCCTTCGTAACTTCGTCGTGGCGAATATCACACAGTCCTGTGTGTATCCCAGCCCGCACGCGCAACCCGTTCCACAGCTTGCAGTACACAGCGGAATCCAGGCGTGCCGTTGGCGGTGCGTAGTCTGAATCTTCAACCGCGCGCTCCTCCTCGAACTTACGG
Organism: Trypanosoma congolense; assembly: GCA_002287245.1. Taxonomy (NCBI): domain Eukaryota; phylum Euglenozoa; class Kinetoplastea; order Trypanosomatida; family Trypanosomatidae; genus Trypanosoma; species Trypanosoma congolense. The sequence continues at coordinate 18,482 of NHOR01000021.1, forward strand.
TATGACTCGTCGATCGCTACGGTGCCCCAGTCGTGGTGCACTAACGTCAGCTGCAGGTCGCGCGCGAGCTCTACAGCCGCAAATGCACTTCGGCACGCGATCATAAACGAGTCCCCAACAGTCTTCACCTCGTAGGCGCCGTACCGCGCAATCAGCGAACGGATCAGACGGTGGTGTGTCGCGACGGCGTCAGCCATCATGCCTGGATGCGCGGCCCACAGTGCCGTGCTGCTCTCGATGTCCGTGAAAATTAGCGTCACGGGGTCTGTGAACTCCTTCGGTGCACTGTCATTGTCACGGGTGTTTCGTAAGGCAACGCAGAGCACGATGCCGAGCGCAAGGAGCAACAGCACGGCGAATATGGTGCCAACAACTACACCGATAAGTTGTGCCCTGGTGAGCGCCCCCTCATTGGGATCTCTGAACTTCATCGAGGGTGTCATAGGTTCCGCGAGTAGCGCAATTGAGGCGTTGAATGTGCGAGACATCGACCAGACGGAAATTTGCGTCGCTCCATAATTAGATGCACAAACTTCTAAATCACTTCCTGCCGGTTTGCATTCAATATCATCAAACACGCCGTAGCGCATGTCATCGACAGTTACAGATGAATCAGCATAAAAGAAGTTCGCCAGTGTGTCACTACCCACCTTCTCCATCCGAGGAAGTATAGATTGCATAAGCCTCCCGGTCGCAAAGGCCAACAGCGACAGCGGTGTCCACATCTTTGGATCGCTCAACGCAGTATGGAATCTCTGTACGGTAACTGATGATGGCGTAGCATCACCCCAATGTGGTAGATTGGTTGCAAACACAAGCCGCTCAGCACCCGTGGTGCCGTTGAAGGCCACGGAAAAGACATCGTATAGCAACGCCACGTCTGAGAAAAGAACTATTACACGTAACGCACTGTGTTTTTCCAGCTTCTTTGCTATAACTTCGACGTCAGCCACGGAGAGTCCAATTACAAACACATCACCACCCGCCGGCAGGTACCCATCCAGGGCCTCGCCATCCATACGCGTTCTAACAGATTCCAACGGCACATCAAACTCAGCTAGTGTCCTCCTCACTGCATCTCCTATATCATTCGACTCTTCGCTGCAAATGACAGCGAGCGCCTTGCTGGAACCGATACTCTGAAGATGAGACGCAAGTACAAAAAGCTGTTGTTCCAACGTTGGCGATAGATGAATAACATTTCTTCTGAATTTGTTCAGGCGGGGGGAAAGTCTCAACGGATCGATGAAGGTCGTATTCGGAGTGTCAAGCATATCTTCGCTCACGATACCAAACACGGCAGTCACTATTCTTTCTTCCTTTTCGGAAGTGAGAGTATGTGCTGCCTCATTCACGGTTGTGTTAATTATACGTACAAAAAACCTATCTGTCTGACCCAGCTCTCCGTTTCCAACAAGGGCCAATGCTCCTTTGTACCATGCTAAGGTTGTGTTCCATGCGAGCTGGTTATCTTCCATGGCCATAACGATACCATTCAAAGGCCCTAGTAACTCGGAAGAGTGGCCGTAGCACTCGGAACTTTTCAAAATAGTGAGGCCACCTTCTACTGTTTCAAACTGGTTGTCCTTGCTTACAGCATTCTTCATGAACACGACCTTGCTCCCTTGGTTGCATTCACACATGGCACCATGACTGGCCGCATTTCCTTCGCAGGGGCCACCGAAATCACCAATCACGAGGTCGTTGACCAAGTACCGCCGCTGATTGTACAACGAGGCGAGAAATGTCGATCGATCCTTCAGCCACACAGTGCTGCTAAGTGCCTGTGCCATCACCTCGCCGACAATCCATCCATACACCATGAGCTCACCTTCAGTGTCATGAGTTAGAAAATATGTTGGATCGGTTATGTTGGTCTCATCAACATGAGACTTCAGATATTCGGTCATCACCGATTGGAAGCGTTGGATGCCTGTGTAGTGGTCATCCTTCGCGAGTGGGTTAGTGCCAGTAAAAAACAGCTGACCAGGAACGAATTCGGCCCCAGATACTTCGAGGGCACGGCGCCACATTTCGGCCAGCGTAACCTGTACAGAAGAAGGGCAAAGAATGTAGGCGCCACTGGTGCGTTTATCCGCTACCATCATGATCAAGAACTTTGCTGTGTCAGGTACAGGCGCTCCAAACAAAATCACAGCCTGTGGGAGCGCTCCAGCAAAACCCTCAAACGATTCATTAAAGATGTCGTCAGGTGCTGATACATTGACATCGTTGGCCACAGTAAACACCCCTTGTAGTTCCAAACCCATTTGCGACATCACACCTACCGCTAGTGCATACTCCTTCTCACCGTAGTGAATACCCTCCAAGTACATAAAACCTAAACGTATCACGCGCAGCTGGCTCAGTGCGTAACGAATGAGCGCTAGCGTCTCAGCAGCTGGATCTGCACGCAGGAAGTAGAGATTGGGTATCCACCTGCGAACGTCACCAGATCCCGTCATAACTCCTAAGCCAACTACACTGCTATTCGCTAAGTATGCAATAGAACTGAGTGTACTTTGGTCACCAACGGGTCCCAACACGATTATAATGTCGTGTGGGTTTGTCTCTTTCTCCAACTGCTCTTTGATGAAATCTTCCGGAAGTGTTTCGTACTTTTCTGGATATAACGTAGTCACCCTTGTTTTTTCCCCCGCAATCCAATTGCGCGACTCCATTGATGCATTGAAGCCAGCACTGATCGCAGTGACGTATTCCCTTGGCATGTATACATTCCAGACTGCATTCAACACTTTCACAACCGGCCCATCTTCAGCACATACCAATGACCCCAATGGCATCGTATGAAAAAGTATCAGTGCAATAAATACCTTCATGGCATTGCAGCGTATCCCGTGACACAACTTCTGCGACACACTTCCACATTGATTTACAAAGCACATTCCCTGAGCGACAACTTAATATTATGTCTACAAGAGTCCACAAAACCGAAGAATATGGGATACAGAAAAACTTGAGAGAGACGGTGAAAGCACATCACCAAAGTCAACGACGCAGATGTCACATACACAAGGATACAGAAACATAAAAAGACCAGCGAAAGAAATAACAGAGCGAAAACCTCTCCTTCCACACACACATCCGTGTGGACGATGCAGCGGATGATGATTGGCAAACGTTAGTTGAGTCCTCGCGTTAACATAGTCCCCGAGGACTTTGTGGTATTACAGTAACGTTCGGATCATAACTATGCACAAACGACACATATGGAACAGAAGAAGAAAAAAGCAACACACCGTGTGGCACGTGTATTGTACACATCTTCACCTGTAACTTCAAGATAACAATAATAACCACTCATTTAATCTTGGAATAAAGGAATTAGGAATATACGTACCTCTTCATATAAATAATACCAGTGAGCACTAAGCTACTGTATCACCCTATCCTGAGGGCCTTCCAGTAGTTCAGTTCTCGCGTAACTCGTTAAATCTTCACACATACCATATATACATTTGACTGTGAGCGAAAATCAGAATATGGTATAGTGCACCAACTGCCGAAGGAAGGTTTCACAGCCCTCCCGCACAACGACACCACGTGTGCGTATACTAAAATCACTCACGGGTAGATCATAAGCTATTGAGTACAATAAATCGGATTGATTTCTTTGTAAATAGCAATTCGTACCACAAACTGGGTTAGCATGCATCTCAGCGCTATTGGAAAACGTTTAAGTAGTGCGTAAAGGGCATTATTGCTTCATTAAATCTCGAATAAAAATTTGAAACATTTCGATGCTGTAATTGCGAGACGGTTTTCAAATATACCTTGCACAAATGAGTGCAATACATCCCTGAAGTTGTAATATATATACGGAGCTCCTTTTCTAAACAAAAAAAAAAATGAAAAAAACGCACGGAAGACGCGCAATTCGGCATGTCGTAAGAGTTGATTTTTTGTGTGTGTTATACATACAGTGTAAGTAAATTTAACCCATTAGCTTTAGCTACCCTTGTAGTTATTAGCACCGACGCGTTCTATTAGGTTGCAGAACTCTAGCTAGGCATATGTAGTTATCACCATTACTTCTGCAAGGAAAAAAGACTTGGCAAAGAGACGGTAAGAATATAGCAATGTTGTATTCCCTATACAACATGATAGGCCTCAGTCGGTAAAAAAGTGAGTACAAAATAGTTCGCTCAGTACTTGTGCTTCTGGTGGTTGGCAGACCAACTAAACAGTTTTCAGTGGTAAATGTGGACAAAAGCGCTGGAAGTCATATTTTTCACGGCAGTAACCTACGCCCCATAACCAGACCTTAAACACAATTTGCATCTTCCTTTCAGATCGGGCAGCCCCCGATCATAAGCAGTTGACCTTGTGACATCAAAGGTACAGAATGAAGGGATAGGCTGCAGTGACCGTGTGATATGCACGTTGAAGATGAGATCCATGTTAGATAAAGGAAATAATTGTATCGAACATTATGAACCAAGGAATCCACGACAAACTTCACACAGACGCTCCTCAAATTCCAATGAAGGTGTAACGTCTGAAATCGCAATGAGTTAACTCTTGTGATCTGCGTGGTAACCGACTCTGGCGAACAGCGATACTAATGGGAAAAATACCCGTGGTTGTCCAAGAAATTATGATCGACGAACATAAGCAACAGTGGTCTGAATAGCACCTTCCGTAATTTGTGTCTTCGGCAACCGCGAATATCCTGACACGAAACAAGTATCATTGAACTTTTAATTCCATCGGATTGGGCCCATCGAGATTGCACCTTTTTAACTACAACAGACTAACCCTAGCTGCAGTGAAGATTTTTTGAGGTGCAGAAAACGATCTTAATAGCTCCACTAAAAAAAAGGTCATATGAATAAATAAGTACATATTCCCAACGCTTTTGAGCGAGATACTGCCTCTCCCATGACCTCAATAGACATGTATATACAGAATAATTTAATAAGCGCAAACTATATCTCATACCTGTAGGTCAATGTATGTCAGCAGAGAAGAATAATGTCGCAGGCATTAGTTTTTCCATATCACCAGAACGGATGGATAATCACAACACACACACACACGAAACAGTTTGGACACGAAGAGACCGCTCGTCCTCAATGATTAGACGATGATAAAAGCCGTCCTTATATCTACTTATTCTAAACTAAAGTAGAACCGACATTCATCTTGTTGTAGATCAATTTGTCTCGTAGTGTGGAAAACGATGGAGCTAACCGGACTAAGAGAAAGGCAAGGGAAGAGATCAACGAACTAACAAAGTACGAAGCAATGGACACAAACACAACCGGATTAGCTACTTCACAAATTTAGTAAGACGGGAAAAACATCACGCCTGGCCCATCCACAAGTCAGCTCATAGGTGACGTCACGTGACAAAGTCGTGGAATGTGTTCCACCGATGAATCGTCTCTTGTAAATCGGTATGCCAAACTTACGAAAGTGAACGGAGACATCCAGTAGTTGTGCCACTTTATTATGCATCTCTATCGCTTCTCATTAGGGAGTCATATATACTAACATATATATATATATATGCGTGTGTGTGTTAACAGTGGCGACATCCTCCTGGAAAGATGCCATTAATTCTGGGCGGCACAAAAATGATACATACGCGAACCGCCTGAAATGATGACCCAACTAGGTCTACATGGCAACGTCAACGAGAAACCAACACAGTGGTCCAGTTGTCTTAGAGTAGAGTGCTGAAGTGGTTGGGTGGCATTGCGTACCAGAAGATGAAACAGCGGTGGATCGGTTAACCACGTGGCCTCTAAAAATCGTGAAAGATTTCACTGCGTGGAACCGGATTTGGGGTTTAATATACAGTCTCTGATAAAAGTAGCACTTGCCTCAGATGTACAATCGCTTTTTTCCATCCCTATTTCAGTTTTCACGTATATTGTGAGCGACACTGTTGTGGTGCCGTGTGAAAGAAGTGGTCATACGAAAATTGCGTGACCACTATGTTAAGCAACATTTGGTATATAGCATCTTGCCACTGACACCGTCTGTCTCAACCGCTGTGTATTACCACTTAGGAACGCGCGAGCACAAAGGCAGCTTGTATCACAGGTGTAAGCAAGGACAACAGCTATAACAAAGCAACCACACTAACGCGGTGACGACACCACCCTGCACAGCTCAGGACCAAGCTGGACAAGGTCACGGTAGTATGCAAGCCTGCCACAGAGATACTACAACTACCGCAAGGCTAATTGACTCACAAAGGTAAGTGCGAAATCCAGCACGAACCCACGTACAGTGTGACAAAGGCCTACATGCTTCGTGCGCAAATTAATTTGCACAAGGCTCTGGTAACGCTGAAATCCTATGAAATGCACTTCAACCACGCAAAATTTGCGTTGTCATTAAAATATAGACCCCGATAGGGTATTGCAACACAGTGCGCGTCCACCTGTTCTGCACCATAACGATGCTTGTGTAAACCTGGACGTTTAAACCAATACGCCTAACGTCTTAGCGTGCGTTGAGTACACTGCTGCCGTCCGCAGGTTCGCCATCGCAGGCCGGTCAAATTAGCAGCCCTTCCGCCGATGAGCAACATACGGGCACATCACCAATCCCAGCCTATGTGTAGAGATTAACTTGTCTAATTTTCTCCGAGAAGAACGGAGAGATAAAGGGAGAGTGGGAAAAACACCCCAAAGCCGCCTATTCAACTGCTTATGGCTCCCCCGATTTTGTGCGGTCACGGGCGGCAACTGGTGCGAACAACGCAAGCAGATGAGAAATTGCCCTATAACCTAGTGCTACCCCACCCCAAACACGGGCTTTGGCAAGCGGTCGGAACGGCGGGTGCGGCTGACGCTCGTATCCAAACTTCGCCCCACCCCATTTCCATCGCGTATCTGGCTTGCTGTTTCCCAAGTAACCGGCAACCCCTCGTCAAATTCCATATGCATTAATATGTACACGTTCCCCTGGGAGGCGGTAGCCACACACCCACACCCGAAGAGCTCGCCCACACGCACCGCTTATACCTTCCCACCTCTGGCTGATGGGGCGCAGTGCTTCAACAAACAAGTTGCCGATCCCAGACACGGTTCGATACGCGGAATCACCTAGGGGGATTGGGTCCCCCGCGTCGTGCCCTAGCAAGGATTTGGCGCAACGAAAATGGGACGGCAAGGATCGATTTCCAGTGCTATCGGATAGGAATTGACAGAGAGGGAGCTTTCATGGAGGTAAATAAAACCCTACCGCGATTGGGAACCACCCTGCCCGCAACTGTGCGTGCGACACCTGTCGTCCCTTTCATTTTGTTTGGTGAGGAAAGAGTTGTAGGTGGTCTTCCTTTTATCAGACGTGTGTCTCGGTGCCGGTTGCCCTCGCTGACATCATAACGGAAGTATGTCGAAGCATGTAATTTTTTTTTTTCTTGGAAGCGCGGCGTTGGACCAGCGAGAAGCGCCTCGTGTGTCTGTTACGCTTCGGGCTGATAATTACGAGTGCCTAGGCGGGCTGTAAGGGCCCTTGCAGCCGGCGCACATGGCTAAGTGCACCATGTGGCTGTATCTTCGGGTGCTTCGGTCGGACGGGTGGCAACAGTGTGCTCTGCATACGGTCTTTCTTGGCACACTACACCGGCGTAGGTACCGCAAGGGAACGTTAATTAGGAGAAACGCCTTGAAGAAACGCTCGGTCCCTCCCTTAGACAGTGTGGGAGTCTGGTTTCTTTGGGTAGGGTGTTGACGTCGGATTCCAGGTGGGCGAAAGTGTGTGGTAAATTCTACGCATCGTACGTGGCCGTTGAATGTCTGGCTTTAAGGCACTTCTGGACATGTGGGGCTGGTGCCATCAACCGGGCGGTCAGGTGGGTATCGAAGAAGTGTACAGCGCGAAACGTTATGTGTGCTCTTTTGCATCACTGGCGTTTGTGACGCATCATCTTCGATCAAGTAAAGGATAGGTACCTAGTGGCGGAAGAAAATAACACAAGCGGTGTGCGCACTACCCATAGGTGGTGAAAGACAAACTACTCCCCAAACGAACGAAAAATCTAAATACCTCTCCTTTCCTAGTGTCCAATGTCGATACTATGTCAAAGGAAATACAGTCACTTTGAACGTTGATGCTGGGTCCCATCGCTGTCTTATGGGGCCAAAGATGTGCTGGCTGCCCCAATTTGCCTACATCTCAGCATATCTGCAAAATAAAGCTTTGCCATGGAAGGTTACCACTATGGGTGCATGGAGGCGTGCCATGTTGCAGTTAGCACCACTGCCTTTTTTTACTTTCTGGTGTTGCTTCTCAAGTTATGTTTTACGATAGTGGCCTTCCCGAGTGCGCTGCCGTGTTGCATGGGGAAATGTACGGGGTTATATTATGCAGTACAATGGTGCCTAGTCACATTTTGCCTTGACGCAATGTGCGTCTCTGCACGTATTAAGCATAGAACCGTTTTTCTAACAAATTGTCGTAGGTAGAACATCGGTACAAGATAGTGTTGCGAGAAATGTAAAAATTGGTGCTGATCAGTATGAAGCACATATCACTCAGGCCATTCCAATGGACGCTATGTTAATGCTGTTTGGTAAGAATTTCCATACCCCCGGGTTACATGGGTAGTTGAGCCAATTTCCCGGTTGTGGAGCAACTTTATGTGGGTTACCTAGGAGGGGACGAAGTTGCTCACGCCTACCACGTGCGGGAGTATTAAGTAATGGTGGTGGTGATATGCGAATTTATATATTGAGATGCTGAAGTTCTTTGATGATGCGAAACAACTCATGGTTATAGCTGCGGCTTGAGTTCCTCAATACAGTGCGTTGAAGCTTGGATGCTTTGTACTGTCTACATCTGGCTGTCTAAGCTCGATTAAAACTGATCAATTGTATATCTTTTCTAACGCCGTCCAGACAGCTACCCGAAAGTTATAGCACAATAAGAAAATATCAGATGTTCTATTTGGAAGTACTCTGTTGACGTGAAGTTGCCATATCAGTACAACCTGGTGTGTATGTGTATGTGTATGTCAAGCCAGCGCAGCAGTGAGTGTTATGTAACCGATTTTATCGGCTTGGTGATGAAGAAACTTTTGTTAGCTTCTCGAAATATAGAGTGAACGATGTTGCGCTTTTTTTTGTCGACTGTGTAGTGCACTCTAGGATTGATGGCGGGGGTAGTTTTTAGGCTTCAGTACTTTATGCTACGCTCACCGGAGTTGGGGACGCACATAAAGTACACTTGTTGCACTCGATTTCTGATATAACTTATCGTTGATATTTATTACCAAGGTGGGGGTCGAACGATGGGGATGCTGCGTATGTATGCATCTTTTTCAGATATTTTTTTACACGAAAGCGCCGTTACTGTGCACTTATTTGTTGAAGATTGACTGATTGAACGCCGTATCATCATCATTTGGGGGGGTGAAATGAAGTCATAGAATAGTATCGAATCAAACGAGGGTCGAACGCCCGCCATAGGTACGGTCTAAGCATCCAATGTTTTTTCTGACTTCAATAATTCCGCCCTTACCTGCAACTACACGCAAGAACCGAAATGTTTTTTTTCCGACGAAGAATCCACTACTTATGAAGAAGGCGGGCTGGCGAAGCAACTCGTGTTAGAAACGTAATACTTGAGCACCGCTGGCGTTAGGGTTAATTGTACTGTTGGCGCATAGAAAGTGCCCTTTACACTATATGGGAACTTACAGCCAAAAGAAATTTCTAAAAGCCGTTTGAAGACTAAACAAAAAAAAAACAGCTAACGCTCTTTCGCCATCACAATGCTTCCACATCCCCAAGCACATACATAGCCTAGGTTACATCATTTCATTGCTTGCATGGATCGACAGTGTATTAGTTAAATTTATGTTTTGGGAAATTAATGGGACTACGCAATCACCCACAATTATGCCGCCTTCTGGGAAGAAAATCAGCGACGCTAGTGTTCTTATGTAGGAAATTTTGTTGTGATCAAAGAACCGGGGGCAATTTTAAGTTTACCGAGCTCGTTAGTGAAAAAAATATATGGTCAAGGTTTTCCTCGCTTTCGTTTATGCAATGGATAACACTTCACTTATTAATTCGTCGCTGGATTAAAATGCGACTGTTCCTACACCGCGTTAAGCGTGTTAACGTTTTGCAAGACAGATGCACCATAAAAATAAAGGAATTAGGCGTGGAAGCCTCTGTAAGGAATGCGGAGCTGCGAATGCCCCATATAAACTGATCATGCGTTGGTGCTTTTTTAATTTTGCTCAATTGCTTTCTTGGCGGTGGTTGAACCATCGGGAGCTGCAGGATGAGATGAGTGTTTTTGGGGAGGGGGACTTGTTTTGACTCTTTTCCTTTCTACCGAGTAACTCAGCCCCGCCTTCTCACTGCCCCACGCGAAGATGCCCAGTCGGTGAGAAGGACTTTTGGATTGTGCCAACTTGTAATTCTCACCGCTCAAAACGTCCAGGGGTATGATGTTGTGGACTACCAAGGCTTATTCTCCCAGTTCATATGCTTTGGCCGCTGAGTGTCCATTGCTATACCACCACGTTATTCATTGCGTCTTATTTTGCTTCTCATTTTTAATTGTGTCTTTGGAATTGCCACATCGGGGGCCGTGTTCTGCTCGTTGTGTCACCAAGGGAGTTACAGGTGTTACTACCGGTCCTGTGCCCTCGCCTTTTTCTTGACGCGTGTGCTTCGTACCTGTTAGGTGACCGGGATGGTCAAAAGATGGTGCTGTCAGCACTGGTGGGGTGTGGATTGGAGCCCCGGTGGCGGAGCTTCCTGGACCAATGCACTGCATCGTCCACACGGATGTGTGTGTGGAAGGAGAGGTTTTCGCTCTGTTATTTCTTTCGCTGGTCTTTTTATGTTTCTGTATCCTTGTGTATGTGACATCTGCGTCGTTGACTTTGGTGATGTGCTTTCACCGTCTCTCTCAAGTTTTTCTGTATCCCATATTCTTCGGTTTTGTGGACTCTTGTAGACATAATATTAAGTTGTCGCTCAGGGAATGTGCTTTGTAAATCAATGTGGAAGTGTGTCGCAGAAGTTGTGTCACGGGATACGCTGCAATGCCATGAAGGTATTTATTGCACTGATACTTTTTCATACGATGCCATTGGGGTCATTGGTATGTGCTGAAGATGGGCCGGTTGTGAAAGTGCTTATTGCAGTCTGGAGTGAATATATGCCAAGGGAATACGTCACTGCGATCAGTGCTGGCTTCAATGCATCAATGGAGTCGCGCAATTGGATTGCGGGGGAAAAAACAAGGGTGACTACGTTATATCCAGAAAAGTACGAAACACTTCCGGATGCCTTCATCAAAGAGCAGTTGGAGAAAGAGACAAACCCACACGACATTATAATCGTGTTGGGACCCGTTGGTGACGTGATTACATACACTTCCCTCCCAATGTTAATCCAGCATAAAGTGGTTGCTTTCTCCCCATTCACAGGATCGAGTGACGTTCGCATGTGGATACCCAATCTCTACTTCCTGCGTGCAGATCCAGCTGCTGAGACGCTAGCGCTCATTCGTTACGCACTGAGCCAGCTGCGCGTGATACGTTTAGGTTTTATGTACTTGGAGGGTATTCACTACGGTGAGAAGGAGTATGCACTAGCGGTAGGTGTGATGTCGCAAATGGGTTTGGAACTACAGGGGGTATTTACTTTATCTACCACTTTTGGTATCAGCGCACCTGACGACATCTTTAATGAATCGTTTGAGGGTTTTGCTGGAGCGCTCCCACAGGCTGTGATTTTGTTTGGAGCGCCTGAGCCTGACACAGCAAAGTTCTTGATCATGATGGTAGCGGATAAACGCACCAGTGGCGCCTACATTCTTTGCCCTTCTTCTGTGCAAGTTTTGATAGCCGAAATGTGGCGCCGTGCCCTCGAAGTATCTGGGGCCGAATTCGTTCCTGGTCAGCTGTTTTTTACTGGCACTAACCCACTCGCGAAGGATGACCACTACACAGGCATCCAACGCTTCCAATCGGTGATGACCGAATATCTGAAGTCTCATGTTGATGAGACCAACATAACCGATCCAACATATTTTCTAACTCATGACACTGAAGGTGAGCTCATGGTGTATGCATGGATTGTCGGCGAGGTGATGGCACAGGCACTTAGCAGCACTGTGTGGCTGAAGGATCGATCGACATTTCTCGCCTCGTTGTACAATCAGCGGCGGTACTTGGTCAACGACCTCGTGATTGGTGATTTCGGTGGCCCCTGCGAAGGAAATGCGGCCAGTCATGGTGCCATGTGTGAATGCAACCAAGGGAGCAAGGTCGTGTTCATGAAGAAAATGGTAAGCAAGGACAACCAGTTTGAAACAGTAGAAGGTGGCCTCACTATTTTGAAAAGTTCCGAGTGCTACGGCCACTCTTCCGAGTTACTAGGGCCTTTGAATGGTATCGTTATGGCCATGGAAGATAACCAGCTCGCATGGAACACAACCTTAGCATGGTACAAAGGAGCATTGGCCCTTGTTGGAAACGGAGAGCTGGGTCAGACAGATAGGTTTTTTGTACGTATAATTAACACAACCGTGAATGAGGCAGCACATACTCTCACTTCCGAAAAGGAAGAAAGAATAGTGACTGCCGTGTTTGGTATCGTGAGCGAAGATATGCTTGACACTCCGAATACGACCTTCATCGATCCGTTGAGACTTTCCCCCCGCCTGAACAAATTCAGAAGAAATGTTATTCATCTATCGCCAACGTTGGAACAACAGCTTTTTGTACTTGCGTCTCATCTTCAGAGTATCGGTTCCAGCAAGGCGCTCGCTGTCATTTGCAGCGAAGAGTCGAATGATATAGGAGATGCAGTGAGGAGGACACTAGCTGAGTTTGATGTGCCGTTGGAATCTGTTAGAACGCGTATGGATGGCGAGGCCCTGGATGGGTACCTGCCGGCGGGTGGTGATGTGTTTGTAATTGGACTCTCCGTGGCTGACGTCGAAGTTATAGCAAAGAAGCTGGAAAGACACAGTGCGTTACGTGTAATAGTTCTTTTCTCAGACGTGGCGTTGCTATACGATGTCTTTTCTGTGGCCTTCAACGGCACCACGGGTGCTGAGCGGCTTGTGTTTGCAACCAATCTACCACATTGGGGTGATGCTACGCCATCATCAGTTACCGTACAGAGATTCCATACTGCGTTGAGCGATCCAAAGATGTGGACACCGCTGTCGCTGTTGGCCTTTGCGACCGGGAGGCTTATGCAATCTATACTTCCTCGGATGGAGAAGGTGGGTAGTGACACACTGGCGAACTTCTTTTATGCTGATTCATCTGTCGTTGTCGATGACATGCGCTACGGCGTGTTTGATGATATTGAATGCAAACCGGCAGGAAGTGATTTAGAAGTTTGTGCATCTAATTATGGAGCGACGCAAATTTCCGTCTGGTCGATGTCTCGCACATTCAACGCCTCAATTGCGCTACTCGCGGAACCTATGACACCCTCGATGAAGTTCAGAGATCCCAATGAGGGGGCGCTCACCAGGGCACAACTTATCGGTGTAGTTGTTGGCACCATATTCGCCGTGCTGTTGCTCCTTGCGCTCGGCATCGTGCTCTGCGTTGCCTTACGAAACACCCGTGACAATGACAGTGCACCGAAGGAGTTCACAGACCCCGTGACGCTAATTTTCACGGACATCGAGAGCAGCACGGCACTGTGGGCCGCGCATCCAGGCATGATGGCTGACGCCGTCGCGACACACCACCGTCTGATCCGTTCGCTGATTGCGCGGTACGGCGCCTACGAGGTGAAGACTGTTGGGGACTCGTTTATGATCGCGTGCCGAAGTGCATTTGCGGCTGTAGAGCTCGCGCGCGACCTGCAGCTGACGTTAGTGCACCACGACTGGGGCACCGTAGCGATCGACGAGTCATACCGTAAGTTCGAGGAGGAGCGCGCGGTTGAAGATTCAGACTACGCACCGCCAACGGCACGCCTGGATTCCGCTGTGTACTGCAAGCTGTGGAACGGGTTGCGCGTGCGGGCTGGGATACACACAGGACTGTGTGATATTCGCCACGACGAAGTTACGAAGGGCTACGATTACTACGGGCGCACACCAAACCTGGCCGCACGCACGGAGAGCGCCGCAAACGGTGGGCAGGTGTTGGTAACGGGTGCCACATACTACTCACTGAGTGTGGCGGAACGTGCACGGCTTGACGCAACACCAATAGGACCTGTGCCACTGCGCGGTGTCCCTGAGCCCGTAGAGATGTACCAACTGAACGCCGTGTCTGGTCGCACCTTCGCAGCGCTGCGCCTCGATAGGAAGGTGGACTTGATAAACGATGAAAGCGATGCAACGGACGGCGTTTACAGCGAATGTGGGTCCATGCATGGCGAGCTAAGTCATTCAGCACAGACCATCATGATGGTTTTATGCGCACTTATCGGAACGTTTACTGCACCACAGCGCGAGAAACTTTTGATTCCTTTTTGTGAACGTTGGCGTGTATCACTGCCCCGTAAAACGGGGACCGCGTGGGATGAAAACTATTCTCGTGAGGTTGTACGGTGTATTGCATTGAAAGTTGGACATGTCATAAATTTTGATTCTTCCGCCTACGATTTCGATGATCTTCCTGTGAGTATGAGAAGACAGTCATCATTTATAGTACTATCCCATCAACTTATGGAGTCCACACAGGAAACCACGCAACAAGGACCCAGTGGCAGCGATGAAGTTGCACGGACTTGCGTGTAGTATTTTGTGATAGCTGACTTTGCATCACAACATAGTTTTTATTTATTTATTTATTTATTTATTTATTTATTTATTTAGATTAAAAAAGAAATCCCCCTAATAGGAAACATTTATTTACTCCTCTGTACAGCAACCAAACCTGTCCTATAATCTCCACTTGAGTAACGATCCATAACTTGTTTGTTTGAAGCCATCTGTTCTAAAGATGAGTTAGCCTGCGTAACTGGTACGAAGTTTATTGTGAATCGCTTTTATTTTTTCCTTATTTTTGTCAACAATTCTTCAAGAGCAAAAAGGCATTTTTGTACGTGGTGATTTCCTTTTTTTCTGTTTGTTTGGCTTTGTGTGTATTGACTCATGTGATGGTTTGCTGGACTTATTCAAGTCTGACTTCTTCCTGATCTTTCTGTCAGCGTAAACCTTTATCCGTCATTCTCCCGTTTGTAGGCGAATGCAGTTTTAGACCATACGGTCTGCCACCTTAACCCCACCATACGCGGAGATACAACAATCAGCCCCAAGGCAAATTGAGGCAAGGAGGTGCGGGTAGAATATGTAATTATGCCAAGTAAGGGATGGTTAGCTGCTTACTTTCGTTTCCTTGTTGTTTTCTCTTTCTCGCACAGCATAGCCATCGGTGCCGCCAGCTTTTGTTTATCTTTTCTCGTCCCTGCTCAGCGCCCCCTCCGGCTTAACGAGAACCCCACGTGGCGCAACGATGCTAGAGAAAAGGAAAAGATAACGTATATACATCAAGTACATCTGCAATGTAAGTTGCTGCTATCCACCGCGTTTTATTTCACACGTCAACGTGTGTTTGAGGGGCCGCAATTGGTTACTCACATCGTGCACATCGCTTTACTTTATTAGGAGACCAACCCGTTCCTACTGCAAGTTGTTTCCGACATTGTGCATTATCACCACCCATTGGTATGCTTATCCGTTCGTTGTTTAACAATTATATTCCCCTCCTATGTACAAACTTATCTTAGTATGGATTCGTCTATTTCGCGTGATTACTGTACGTTTGCGAAGAGTGCGTGACGGCTAATGAGTTTTAAGTGCATTCTGTTTTGGTTCCTTTGATTTCACTTCTTAGTTGCGTTATGGTGGTACGGCAAACAAGCGGCTTAGGGGCGTGCGCCCGAGAAATGACCATATGGACTGGTCCTCCAGCGCTAACCTACTGCCATTGGAATCTCGATGTGCTCCCGTAGACTCATGCTCGCGCATGTGCCCGTCTAGGTGGATTCTCAACATCCACTGCTCGTTAACAATGCGCATGGAGTTATGGCATGTCTAAAATTATAATCGAAAGTGTTTAATGTTTGTGTTCTGATGGAATATGCGAAGGTTACAGTGAACAGCGGTCCACAACGGAATATCTGATTTAATTCCGCAGCTGGCAATCCACCCACCCAACTCCACAAGAAGTGTACTTCAATTTGGTATGTACTGCAGTGATCCCATGATGGCGGCGGCTTGAAACCGTAGGTAGGAGAGAACAGGGAATGTATGAAATGAAAATCGCAGTCAGGTAGGTAGTAGAGGCTTTTCGATAAGGGAGATCAATTTTGGAAGAGATAATGCCGGTTTCAGCGGTAAAAAAAAAAAAAACACCGCATTTGCAAGTCATCTGCGAGTATTTTTCAACAGTTACACTCATTTTTCTACTGCTTTATGTTCATCCCGTATGTGGCGCGGATGTTACTTCGGCAGTTTCCAGGTTATGTCATATTGGTTTTATTTTCTTCCTTGTTTATTTCCTCACCTTACGCCTTTTTGTCATTGCCCCCAGAACAGTGGACCGAAACGCTGCTCTCTCTGTCATGGAGGGCTTTATGTTGTTTTTCAGTGGGGGTGATTTTTTTTAATTATCCTATTTGGGCTCGTTTGCTTTTTCCCTTCGTTGACAGACCTCTTTGGCGATCTTCCTCCGCTCCTCTTTCTTACGTTGTACATCATTGTGTGTTGAGAGGTGTCCCGGTATGCCTTTGCCAATCCATCCGGCTGAAAGCGTTGACAAAGGAGTGTGCAGGCTTTTGTGGAACAGTAATTCTTTTCCAACAGTCTATTCCGCATCATGTTCTTTACGCAGTTCTGTTGGTTATTGGCGATGTGAAGCGGTCAATGGAGAAATCTCTCTCCTGCACATACCCTCTTCATGTCGTCCGATGCTTTTCGGCTTGATAGCTGTGCCTGTATTGAATTTTTTGGTGAGTGACCGCTCTTTACAACGTATTTCTTAGGAGAAGTTTGGCCATTGAATAGTCTTCCGATACAATTTGTCTGCTTGGCATCTTCCATTGCCCATGGCCTTCTTTATCGTGTTCTTCCTCTGATGCTCAGTTATTCTACGCAGTACCACTCCCCGTGTAACGAAGCACTTTATATTGCACCATGCGCATTCGAACCATGCCTCGCTGCTCCATAGTTTAGAAGTGTTTCCCTTGTGACTGTCACGGGCTTCTCCAGTGCACCTCTCATTCTTCACATCCTTCCTTGCTTCCCCATCCTTTTGATTGGTTTACCGAACGGACATTATTCCTCTCGCTTCCTTCCTTTTGCACCGAAAGGATCAGACACTCCGGATAGAGTCGCCTCAGTTGTCTCGGCACACAATCCAAACACATCCGTTCATTGCATACGAACATCGGATCTTCGGTACTTTAGTCATCATTGGCCCCCACCATCCCAGACGCTTTGGCTTACTGGGCACCTTCGCCTTCTCCGCCAACCCTTCCTTTTGTATTTCTCTATTACGCACGTAGCACCGCAGCACTCCATCATCCTCCTGTTATTGCTCCCACTGAAGGGTTTCCGCTGCCACAGTGTTTCCAGCATGTGCTAAATGCTCACCTTGCGTATGATTCCGGAAGTATCCAGTAAACTCTTGTGCTTTAGGGTGGAACGGGTATTTTACCTTTGGTTTGTTGTCCCATAGCGTCTCTCCTCTCGTTTTCTTTTGACGCAGTGTGGCACACTGGCATTATGCTGAGCTGGTTGGAGGTATGTCTACGAGCAACCTTTCCTGTTCAAACTCCACATTTGTGACGAATGGAACCGCTCTTGTATATTGCAGGTTGTTCAAGGGCGCGCTTCGTCACTTCCATTTATTTCCACTTTTCCCACTGACGCATTCGAACATGCATGCAACCATCGCCAACAGGTGTGCCAGTGTGACGTCAAAGAACATGCATGCTACAGGGCCTTCGTACCGAGGCGTTCTTGGCGGTGGCTCCGAGGCAGTTGGTAAAACGTCATGATTCCCTTCAGGTACTCCATAAGTTTTGTCAGGTTTGAGACCGGATCGCACTATCTGCACTTCGTGTTGTCGGATCCTTTTTCCGGTGTTGCCGCATGCCCAGCAAAGTGTTTTGTTGTTTCTTTCCGAAACTGTGGCAGAGCTCCTTCCTTCTGCTGAAGGAGTCGTTTTCCAGTGCGGACTGGCCGTAGCCGACCAGCTCACTTCTGTGAGTATTTGGGGTGCTGTCATCTTCCAAACTGTCTCACCTCTTCACCCCTTTTCCAAATCATCAAGCCTGTGACAACGTCAGTCTTACGCACTGGGAATCGTTTCGGTGCGAATTTACATTCATTGGCCTTGGGTCCATTCTTTTTCTGTTCCTCTACTCAAAAGCTGAAAAGCGTATGTTGGAATTGCAGCATTACTTCGTGCGTTGTCGGTAGGACAATGTGCCCCCATGTACACTCCAAGGTTCCTTCGTTTACATTCGTCGAACATTTTTCCAAATCCAACGAGGGAAAAGTGGGTCCACGAGCATTCCTGCCTTTCGTGACTTGGTTGGAGCCCCTTACGATACAAAGAGTGTTGCATGTGCAGCTTCGGTCCCTACACTCTGTGTCCGATAGTGGTATGTTATCTTCCACGCTCCTTTGACAATAACCTTTCTCTCTCCTCCCACTTTCTTGTTGTCAGCGTTGCAATTCCTGCCGAATCATTCGATGTCACTGCTCTATGAAAGCGCGAATAAATTAAGAAAAATGGAAACTACAGGGTATGAACTCAATGTTTCCCTTTTCCTTTCTTCGGAAGGATACACCTTCAGCTGGCAAGGTGCAATGAGATCAAGCTTCTTCTCATACACGAGACAGTCAGTATAACGAGGTTCATCGCGCCTGCCCAGTTTATTGCACGAAGCCTCAGCACTGCGAACCCACTGTGCCGCTGGGTGCTTAGTTGGCTGTAACATCTCCGGAGGCTTCCCGAGTATTCACCCTTTGTTTCTGAAAGGGAGTGCATAGGTTTAACACACGCTTTAGTGCGGTGTTTTCCATCAGTATAAGTCAGGCTTCCCTCCATATGTCCCTCCTATTCGCTACCTTTGGAGGACCAGCAATGGTGTGCGTTGCTACCACCTAGATAAGTTCCAATGCATTTTGGCCCGATGGCATGGAAGCATAACGCCACACAGCAATGCCATAACATAGCTCCCCCGCTCAGTGCCACATGAAACGTACCAAGTGCTTCCCCCTCGGCATCTATTCAGAGGAAGGACATTGCCCTCAATTTCACAAGTCTCTTGTTCGATCCCTCATTTGACCATCATGTATGCCTCGTTACTCCTCCAAGTGGCTGAAGTCTAGACCCGAACAGTTGCGTACCCCCTGTCATTGGGGGTTTAGTGCCGTTGATTTGGAGGTTGACAGTGTCCAGCTTTCTGACTCCAAAACGTGTGAAATCCGCTTGCTCCACTAATGCTTCTACACAATGCCCTCTCAACAGCTGAGAAGCACAGTCCATGTTGCAGAAAGCATTCGATGACTTTCCAATCCCCATTCATGCAGGATATCCTCAGATCGCCTGCGAAGGGGCTGCATCGGATACCAGTTACCCTGTTCAGTCTCTGGTTGTGGGAATCAATGACGACGAGGAACAGGAGCGAAGCAGGCACAGACCCCGCGGCACCCCATATGTCAAGGATGCTACTTCAGACTAAATGTTGCTCGCTGCCACTTTGGCGTCACGATCGGATAAAAATCATCTCATTCATTTCGTTAAACGTCCTCGTTACGTTAACTCAGTGCGGTGGTCACGCACTGTAATCTGCAAAATCAAATCCATGGGCATAAGTAATGTAAACAGCTATTGTCCTTCCGTTTTTTGCTTCCATAGCTAATACCAACGACTATTTGAACGGTGGCATCTACAATGGAGCGTGTGGATTTGAATCCCGACTATTGTGGCCGCTGTTAATCCACGCGGCCAACAGTCCACGGGCCACCATTAGCTCCATCAGCTTAGAGAGTGCTCGTTCACGTCACCGGCCCGTATGATCCCATCTCCGTTGCTGATTCGTCGGGGTTCAAGAAAATCACAATAATATCTCTACGCCAATGCTGCAGGATTTTGACATGAAACACGCAGTAGTTACATAGAGTCAAGAAGCATGCGCGTTCCCGCCTTCATAGTTTCTTCACCCCATCTCAGCGCATGTTATCTTTGCCGAGAGAAGCACCGAAAGTCAACTCACTAGAATCCCATTTTAATTCCGCTGTCGTAAAAGATGTGGAGCTTTTTTTGCAGATTTATGCAAGGGCATTTGCCTGCTGCTTTTTGGCCAGTGGACACCAATTGCCCACAAAAGCTTGTGCACTCAGTGGTCAGGTGCATGCTCCGCTTTCACCAAGTTCCAGTTAGCTGCTTCGGTTGTCCCAAGTTTGACACTGTTTCCATTCATCATGTTAAGGGATGTTTCCTTTAGCGCCTTATTAAACATGCACATTTCAACAACTCTTCTCTCTTATTGGTTTACATTCTCCAATTTTCTTTTCCAGATCTTCCAGTTCCCGTGTCCAGAAAGGTGTCAATCCATTTCCCTTCTGTATCAACATCCTTGCTGCGGTGCGAACTGCAGACAAAGTGGTGCAATTCAATTAGCCTCATTCCTCAGGAAATTTTCGAACCACTCTTTCAATTTCCTGACGCAAGTGTGTAGAAATATCCCCAGCTCGCGTTATTCTACGCAGAGAGTGTGGGGCCGTGTCTGCGACTATGCACCTCAAACGTTTATGCCCACGGTTGACCTGAAAGAAGTCCAGTTGTTGTTGCTTGCTGATCTCGTTTCCAATCACTGGCTTGATACTTCATATTCTCCGTATATCTTTACACAGAATGCGGCGACAAAAACGAAGTGCGGATATATTTTTTTTTGTGGCCCCTCCAGAGTTCATATGTTTCAGTTCCCCACTCGAGCAGAGCTGTACAATGCATTTGCCAGCGTCATCCGGCTGGGTACAAGGAACTCACGTCTGACTGCGCAGGCCAAAATCCTCACCAATTACCGATGGATCTTCCACCGAGCACAGTGAGTCCGTTGTACATCTGGTGATACCAGATTTCTCCAATAAATACGCAAACAGAAGTGTGACACGTAGGCCCTGTCTGAGTGGCAGCGCCGCTGATACCTTTCCAACCGCCCAAAAAACTTCTGGACCTTGAACGACACCGATACCATCCCTCATCGGAAGAAATGCTCCTTCGGAAGATGAGGCTACACCCACACGCTGGCAATGCACTACGAAGTTGTGCTTCGTCTCCGTGGTGAGCAACTGCTCTCGCTGAAAAAAAAAAATACAGAAGCTGGACCTTATATTTCCAAAGGTACTTTATCAAATGCAGGAAAGCGTCTGACCATGTTCATTCACTTCACTCCAGACTGTCGGGAAGGCTGCGATGCACCCGGAGTGGGTCTGGCCAGCGTCCGTTTGCTGGCTCTGCCCAAGTCCATGCGGTGGCCGGTTGAGAACGCTGGACCCTGGAACCACGCTGAGGTGTCCGATGCCAGCCAGGTTTCTTGTGCATAAACAGAGCAGCTTAACATGGGAATGGATACCCAGGGAACAGCCCCTGTGCATGTCACCCAGCGGAATTTAAAAAAGCACTCGCGACACATTGATGCCGTGACGGAAAAGGGAACCACTGATTTGCGCAAGCGGCGCACATCATGGAAAATATGCGTACTGCCTCCAAAGCCATTGAAAAATGCAAGAATCAAGAAAGACTCCGTAGGCGCACGCGAGACCGAAGCGCGACAAGCACATTTCCCACATCTCGGAGACCTACATGAAGCAGCAAGACGGGAACCGAGAGGCGCCAGTGCATGCTCTGCAACAACAACAACGCAAAGCAACGGTGTGTCTCCGCTACACACAAAAGAAAAAAAAATGAGCCTTAATTTGTAGAGCCCATTCTATTTGATAATCGATAGCAAATTAACAATGGAAAGTTTTTTAAGAAATCCTCGCAACCCCGGTGATGCCGCCCACCTTAACGTGGTGTCAGGGTCGAGTGCTCGGTGTCTTGGAAGAAGGCAAGCGCATGCATTATTCCCGTTCCGAATGGATTGGTGCGGGCAAGAGGCTCGCGGCTGCCAGAGAAGGAGCAGTATGCAGCACTGCCGGCACTCTGGGGTGGAAGACGTTGTGAGAATGCTCCTCCACACGTGCACGCTCTGTTAGATGTAAAGTGAAATTTGTTGCTTATCAGTGGGGATATGGAGCGTAACCTGGTCCCGTGACACGTGAAGTGCAGGGGAACATTGGGGCATTGTCTCAAGTGAAATGGATTACCCTGGAGAGGAAGCTTCATGAGGATATTGTTTTATTTTGGTTATTGCAGGAGACACACCTGGCGTCGGCAGAACGCACTTCGCTCAAGATAAGCGGATACCAACATGTGGGGCAAGCGAAAACTCCTCACGGGGGTATGGGATCGATTTTGGTGAGAGAAGGGATAGGGGTTGAAGTGGACATACTAGAAAAAGAAGTTCCGGAGAGATCGACCGTGGCACTGAGGCTATCAACCAATGTGAATCTCACGATCACATCAGCTTACTTCCCCAGAAAGGCATGTGCTTCCAGCACATCGTTGAAACAGTCGGCAGTTGCAGGCGGGTCTCCGGCTGTGAGAGCAGATGTCAACTCACATCATACGTTGTGGGATCCACTGCGGCCAAGTGATGCCAAAGGGGAATGCATGGTTGAGTGATGTGCGCAAACGATATGAAGACCGCCAACAACCGGTGAATGCACCCGCAGGCAGCCATGTACGCTTTGCTTCCAACACCGGATATCACGCCGTACAGAGACTGTGAGGCCTCGAGCTGGACACCACGCTGAGTCCCGATAGCGACAACTTTTAGATCACATTTGATATAATTGTAGGTGTTGGCATGGAGGTGATTGCGCCTTCAAAATCTGTCAGAGTGCTACCCGCGCGGGACGAAGCGCGATGGGACGAGTTCCGACTGATCAGTGATAAGCCCACCTCCCAAAGAATGAAGAGGTCAGTGAAAGGTGTGGATGAGCTTAATGAGGCCGTCAAAAAAGGCGTTAGGCAAGCGGCGAAAAAGGCGATACACAAAGGCAATGGAGTGGTGCCGCCTTTCTGGACACCCGAGCTGACGAAGCTGAAAATGATGGTGCAGCAGTGCAGGAACGAGCGGAAGAGAGATGCACGGATTCGGTGGAGAAGGAAGGTGCTGGCAGATACGGCAATCAGGCCGTGGGAGGATAACGTGTCAAAGCCGACAGTCACAGACCCAATCAGCTGGAATCTTGTCAAATCTATTTATGCCCCCCGTCCGCTCACCTCACCAGTGCTGGTGGTTGACCGTCACCCACGAACAAAATGTCAACAGCACAGGCACTGGCACTGGCACTGGCACTGGCACTGGCAAGGATGTACAGGGAACGGTTAACGAAGGCACCGAAAGCACCAGATATGCAAATCCCGAGCACCAGGCATGGGACATTTAAGCCAATTATGGAAGCATAACTGGAAGCAGCGCTGCGAGAGCCCTCAAGAGGCACGGCTCGGGGGAATGACGGGATTCATTCCGAAGAGCTCCAACACATGGGTAGGATTGACAGGAAGTGCGTACTTCGATTATTCAATTACAGCCTGAATTGCAGCCAAGTTCCGGAGAAGTGGAAGCAGGGAGTTTTTGTGTCACTGTTGAAGTCCAACAAGCCTGCAGGCAGCATGGCCTCCTTCAGACCTGTGGCGCTAACCAGAACGCTATGCACGTTCATGTAAAGAATAGTTGCACATAGAGTACGTGGCTGCATTGAAGACAAATTACAGCCGCAAACAATCTGGCTTTAGGCTCACAAGGTCAACACTGGATACGCTAATGCAGGTGAGTAGTGCCGTCCGGCAGGGGGAAAATGGAGAGAAGGTAACAGCAGTATTCATTGATTATGAAAGAGCGTTTAACTCAGTGGACCATGGGTGCGTAATCGAGGCACTGAAGGCATTTGGAGTAGAAGTGCATCTCGTGGCATGAACAGCGCGGTTCTTGCAGGGACGTACAGCGCAAGCCGGAGTATGCAGCACGAAATCAGAGGATATCGAAATGATGTGCGGTGTCCCTCAAAGCTCTGCGCTTGGGTCACTGCTGCTGTTGATTACAGTGGTAGACTCGCCTAGTAAACGACTTAATGAGATTCCAGGCTTCATGCCTGGCTTCTTTGGCGATGATCTCACGATAATATGCACACACGCCAAGATATGCCGGAGATTCAAGAAACGACGGAGAAGGCATGGATTGCATCACCAGTTGGTCAGAGGAGCAGTTTATGGAGGCCTCAGCGGAGAGGACGGTGTACACGTTGTTTGGATCACGCGACAAAAATATGCTGAAGCTGGAAGTTGGCGGGACTGGTGTAAATGAACGCGATCGCGAAAACTACTGGCCTTGAAATGCGGCCCCACAACGGACTGAGCAAATATGTGCATGAAAGTAAAGACAGCGGCTAATATTGCAGCTAATGAAGCTGAGGGCGATCGCCTCCCTAGAATGGGGTCCGGGAACGGAGGTACGACGGGCGTCCCATTTTTAACTGCATCGCAGGCGGAAGTACGCTACGGCATGGCGTCGTGATGGTTTAGTGCATCGCCGTCAGACAGAGAGAAGCTGGGCAAGCAGCTAATCGTGCAGATGCTCCACTGAAAGCCCGGTTGAAACGAATAAACGAAGCGGCATACAGCAGAGCTATTGAGTGTTACCGACGAATGAAGGTGTGCGAAGCTCAGTATGCAGAGGCTGCTGATAAAGTGTTTCCCCCACAGCATGCCATATATTCCAAACTGGAGAAAGTAAGGCATACGTGCGACACAATCGAAGTGTCCGTCAAGCCACACGGGGCGACCGCATTGCAATGGGCGAAGGAAGTATATTTTAACATCACAGCGCCAGGAGTACTCAAGGCTGAATCACCAAAGGAGGAAAGGAAAGTTCACACCATGAGGACAGTGCAGCAGTTCAATGGTTATGGCTATCAGGCATGGAAAGATGGACCAGTGGCGTTGAACGTTTCATCAGGTGCCTAGGCGCTGGTGTACCCTCCGACTGGAAAGAAAGTGAGAAGGTCACCCTGGGTGGTAGAAAGCTGAATTCCAGCTTCATCAAGAAATGCGTGGCAGTGGAGGCAGTGCTACAAAGGCTGTTGCGGACCATTGAAGCGAACGAGTTGCGCAAGATGAGAGAGTGGTCGCCTTCACGGGTTCGCTGTCAATGTTAATGGCACTGGAAAAGGGACCTTTGGTTGTAAAGGAAGCGTTGCTGAGGAAGGTATGGAACCTGATTCTGTGCCTTGTACAGCCGAGGGCGGTTGTTAATTCTTCAGTTCGTGCTCTTGCACTGTGGTACCCCGCGAAACGAAGCTGACAACAGAACAGCAGAGGATGGCAATACCGAGCCACAGTCATATCCAGCCTGGATTACAGACATTGTTACAGGCATTGAAAGGCAGACCCGGAAAGAGAAAATGAAGGCCTTCGAGGAGGGACAGATGGCAAATACGTACCAATGTGCAGTGTTTAACCACATCGGACCAGCGCCAGGGAATAAACTGGGACGGTTGAGTGAGTCACTGCTTGTGCAGTTTGGAACAGGCACCTCGAAATACTTTGGATGGCATCATCGTGTGCTCGAAAAATGAAGCCAATAAATTGGAATGCAGATGGGGTTGCGTGGGCATAGAGTCACGGACAATATCGAGAGTGCACCAGTGAAGGCCACAACGGAGGAAAATACGGAGCACTCGTAGTTCTCTTGGGCGGCTGCGCGACAGGGTGACACCATCATATTCCCTTTGTGCAATGTGGCGAGCGCGCATTGCCAGGCGGGTGTGATTTACTGGATGAAAATGCACGGTATTGCTAGAGAGACGGTGTTGAAACTTACAAAGGTTGGAAGAGAGGCGTTCCATGCATATAACGGGGACTACGATGTTTTTCTCCCACATGTGGCGCCTCTTCCAGAGCGTGGTTGTTGGCCATTTGCTCCAGCAGTAAGCCGCACCTCTCCAAATGCATCCCCCATGTACACGGTATCTAAAAGGAATATGGAGAAGGGGAGGAAGGGGAAATGCGGACAGTGTGAAGTTAAAGTGCCGCCGGTTTGTAAAAAGTACGCATCGTACGGAAGGCTGAAAAGGCAAACGCTAGCAAAACACGTATAAGAGAGATAGCCAGAAGAGGACAACGTCATTAACGGGGCTGCGGATCCTAGTGAGGATGAAGTTGACCAAGATGAGGAGGCAATAGACTGCCCACGGTGTAAGCATGTGAAGAGCATAGCACGATGCACCCGAAACCAATGCGTGCAGCAGTCCGATAGGAGTCAAGATGGCTCTACTGAACTGAAGCAACCATCCAGAAACAAGTGCCCCATAAGTGGCAAAGAGTATCATTACAAAAGGCTGATCCGTCACATGCAAGAGAAACATCCAGACCACGGAGGGTCGCGGTGGCCAACGCCGTGGTCCCAACCTCCCCACATAAAGAAAAAAAGCAAAATGAGTAAAAACCGGAAACGAGAAGGGTGTGCAGGAGGCAGAGGTGAATGTGGATGGAGGGAGGCAGAGGGAACGTCGAAGAATAGGCCGGTACATGGAAGCGGAGAAAGGAAGATAGTTTGTGTGTGCAAGATGCGGCAGCGCATAAAGCACAATGGCACCCGCTTGAGAGGCACACGTGAGCATGCCACAGGAAAGATGAAGGACGAGTTTGTGGTGATCACCCTCACAATGCACCACAAACTCCAGTGTTGGCATGGCCCAATGAAGTGTGAACGGGGGCAGTGTCTCACCACAATGCATCTTCAGGCAAGGCACGGCCAGCCGAGGAAGGAAGTCGAGCACAACGCCCTGAAGGTCAGGAGTCATCTGCTCACCTGCTGGTGTGCCGACTTTGTTTCCACTACGACAAAAGCATGGTCTGGAATGCCTGAAGGAAGAGCAAGTGTACCATAGTGAACCACTGACACGATCTCTCGCAGACCTCTTCAAGCCAAAAGGATTCCACGACCCCACTTCTTACTCTTCAGTAGAGAA
>NHOR01000493.1:0-12500 GCA_002287245.1 Trypanosoma congolense
GTTAGCCTCCTTTTTATCTTTCCAACGCCTTACTCTGCCTGCGGTGCGGTGGAACTGTTTTATTGTTTGTGTTCCGAGTTGATTGATGAATCGAATAAGAGGTCGTGTAGTGGAGTAGTATGCTTTATTACTGACACTCTGTAGTTGGTATTTTTATGTGGTGTTCTCTGCGTGCACCTGGGTTTTCTTTTTACCTAAATTGGTCTATGGTGGGGTTTGCTTGACGTCCCTTCTACCTCCGCACAGTCTTTGGTAGTACCGATAGTTAATAAGGGTGGAGGAATTCGGTCTTGTGAAAATTCTATCGTATTGTAGGCGTACTGTTTGGCAGTTAAACTGAAGTTTCCGAGGACTGGACAGGTTTGCTATCAATATACCCAGGTGGTTTGAGGGCTACAAATATTATTCGAGCATCTAGCGGGGCACATGCAGGGCAAAAGCGCAATGAAAAAGAAATATATATATATATATTGTGGAAATTACGTCGAGGGTTTCATGTTTAGGGGAAGTGTGAATGGAATGCATCATGGTGCATTTTTGAATTTGTCTGCGTTGCAGCGTTGTGTATTTATCAAGTAGCGTGCAACAGTCAGTGATAATTGGAACCATTCTCTTATTATCCTTCATAACAGTCCGCACGTTGCACACACTAATCTATAATCATTATAGTAACCTTTTAGTGACGACATCCGGTACAGCTGGTAAATGAAGTGGGTCTAAATTGAATGGTATTGGTGTGATGAGTTGGGATTGCTACATTACTATGGCTTCTCTCATTCTCTTATTATATATGGCTATTATTACCATCAACATAACACAGGCTCTCTCTTCATTGCACAGATCAATATTTCTCTGTATAACGAGTTAATTTTTCTTACCCTTAATTCGTGAAAGCTGAAATAATGTATATTTTTCCTTCAGAGTTCTAGAGTGTCTGACGGTACGAGAGAGTTCCGAATAGAACTTGAGACGAACAAACATGTTTGGAATATATCGTTTTATGTTTTATCTGCATATCATTCCATATACTAAGCTCGTTATGTAATGGAAGAATGGTACATTATTTTAAATATTCTGTGTTTTTTCTTTATTGAATTTTCAATATAGCACGCGAGATTATCATGATAATTTCTAATGTGATTTTGATGGTTACCTTTATTGTTGCTGGGGTCCACGCAGATGGAAAGGTGGATATGTCTGTCAAAGATGATTTCGATTTGCTGTGTAACGTTACACGGGCGACGGTGGGTCTATGGAATACTGTTGCTGGTGATGAATACGAGCATGATGATATCGAGTTTTTGGGGAAGAAAATTGAAGGAATCCTTTTTGGTTCAAAGTATGAGGGAGTTGGTAAGGGAGTGTGGGACTTGCCAAAGGAATTTGCAGAAACCGACCAAAAAGAGGTGAAGTTTGCGGACCATCTAGCGTTGCTGGTGGTATGCCATCAGCATCGGACAGTCTGGCCTACACAATCTTTTGTTTGTGCATGGAGACAAGTGCGGGTAACAAAAATTTGTGCGGGTTGAATGCTGCCGAAAACGGAAAGTGGCAAGACGGTGATGGAGATGCAAGGGATGTTTTCGAAAAGATGGGGGTACGTACATAACTGACAGTGGAGTCTTGAAGAAGTGTGAGTTAAGCCAAGCTTCGTTCGATGACATGGAACAGGCCAGCAAAATCTTAATGTGAGCCTAACAAGGCTTGAAAACACACTAAACGTCAGAAACGGAACTTTGGGCGATAATAGAAGCGCATGCAAAGGGAAGACTCCCTGCGCCACCGTCACAAAAAATCCAAATTGGCTGAAAAATTGAGATTATTTCAAGAGAGTGAAAAAAAGATTGAATTACCATCAAAATATTCCCCTGTAGCAGAAACAAAGCCACTCACATCCGAAGGCGTAACGGCATCCTCAGCAGAAGCGAATCAAAAAACATTAACCGAACCTACGCCCACACCCCACATCCACACCTGAACCGAACCCGTAAGTTCCAAAGATACCGAGGAATCCCCCAAAGCAGAAGCGCGTAAAGCTCCCTCACTTCAAACGGAATCAGGGCTGGACCTGAAAAAGACACGGAGGCATCCCAAAAGCCAGAAGAGAAAGCGGAGGACCCTCTTCCAGTTCCAGAATACAACGAAAACAAGCGGCTCTTTTATAAATAAACCAAAATGGTCCCTCTGGGCCGCGTTGCTTATCTAAAACACTCATCTTCCCAAAGCTCATCTGTTGCGTTAAATTGTTACCTCATTGGTAACTCACAAGTGTGCGGTCTATTTCTTTCTCTTCATTGAAACCTTTCTACTCCAAATTTTTTTCTCCAGGGTAAAGAAGAGTCACGGAAGCAATGAGTCAAGTTGGAGACCGCACGATCAGTACACGATAGCATCCTTTTCGTGACGTAAATGGCGCTTTCCAATCGTGAGTTCCCATCCTTTAGGGAACCTCATTCTCATCTTCATTTCCATCATTAACATATCATTTCAGGGAATATCTTCCATCCTATATTTATTTTTTTACAGGATCCTGAGTGTTTACCATGTCCAGGGTGTTCTGTGAAAGCTCTCCATCCTATGAATCGCAAATGGATCTCAGTTGGCTCCGCCAAGCTCCTGAGCCACAATAGCAGATCAGCAGGAGCAGCAACATGCACCTCAACCAAAATGGGAAAAAACTACAAAAGTAAAACTTTGTTTTAATCCAGAAAACTGAACCACCATGTCAGTGTGGAACTTTCGGGGAAAGTAAGAAGGTTAGTGCGTAACACGTGTAATAAAATGTTAAGAAGAAAATGCACTCATGATGCGAGGGGACAAAGTGATTTGACCAAATAATTTTAGGAAAACGGTTCCAAAACCACGAAGTTCTATGATGTCTGCGCGGAACACATTGGGAAGAAGAAGAAAGACAATGAAACAGTATCAACGGGGCGTGAAAATGGCGATAGGCATTGAACCAAAACATCCAAAGTAATTTCGTTCAAAATGACTGGCCTGGAAATAAATTGTTATAAAAATACATAAAATACGAATAAAAATGTGCAAAAACAAGACAATTCAGCGTACAAAGTCACTATTGCTCTGACGTTTACTTCCACTTATTTAAAAGAGTTCTCAGTGATTATTGCAGAAGATAAGCAATGGTCTCAAGGTTATCCTTCGAGAGGTGGAGGTAAAAAGTGTGAGAGTGGTTTGTAACACATTTGTCAGGAAAGCGTACTACAAATTAATTTACTATTTCAAGAATGTGCATATTTATTAGAGAGTGAGTGGAGAGCAGGAAGTATCCACAGATCAATCATTAGAAGATATCAATATATATAACTACGCCATCACTACCCACCATGTTTTTCAGGGGAATGAGTTATTTCACCAAGTCCCTCAATTGAAAGTAGCTAATTACAAGAAAAATTGTATACTTCTCTATTGATTGTTTCTTTCCATTCTTGGTCATTTTTTAAAATAATTTTTATATTTCATTGAGTTCCAACGTTACCACAAATATGTGTAACAATGGTGACGTCTATTGAAAAATAAAAAAAACTGTTACAAATAGCACCACGGTGGAGTGTTGAACTTTGGTACAACCATCGAAAAGTTGTTCATTTACAAGGCGCTAGTCTACTTACCAGGGTACTGAATTTTGATTATTTTAGATTATTTTTGTGGAGAAAAATTGTACAAAATACAAAGCGCTTCGCCAAAAACCTCACGCCCTTAATCCAATTATTTTATTACACGATGTCCGGGGCCGGAGAATGGTGTACCGAATAACCGGTGTGATGCTACACATAATGGTTTGTATAACATTATCTTTTAGTTAGCTTTCATTACTTTAAAAATATTACTCCAAGCTGGGCCTTCCCTTACGGTTATGAATACAAAATTCTCATAAAATACACTAATATTATGTAATGCACATTTTAAGTGGTATGTGGTGCACTCTTTTGTTTATACCACAATGGTTTCGAAGCTATGCCTTCTGCAGATTGTACGCAGTGGGTTTGATAGTTGTTTCTCCCGTGGGTTTACAGTGTTTTGTTTTTGTGTGGACGTATTAAAGAAAAGTGGAAGTACAAAGGGGATTAAGTGCGACATTTATGGATTATGTTATAAGGTGTGACCCCGATAGTGGTACAATTATGCACGCCTTGTTATTGGATAATATTTGAGGACGACATGCTGGCTCTACTATCATCATCTACGGTAGGAAGCCTGCAATGACTGTCTTCCTCAACAAGCACATTCAAACAGCAAGAAAATACTACCACCACTTTTCATCTATTTATTTGCACTTGTTAATTTAATCTTATATCAACTTGCAATTCTCATTTTGTCAAAAGATTGGAATATGAAGGTGAAACTTTAGCAGCTTTATGATCCTCTGCTTCGATTTTATTTGAGTATTCTGGTTTTAGTTTCTAGATGATGTTTAGAACCATGAAGGTGATGGTGTCTATAGTGGTTTTCGGAATGTTAGGAGATGGAACAAGCAATGGTGGTAACCATAATGCGGAGGAGAGCAGTTTACTATGCAGTCTGTTGAAATTGGCCCAAGGCGTTTTGAAACCACACAAGAGAAGGCTACACAAAGAGTTAAAAAACGCCATATATGGCTTATCTGGAGACAGTTTGCAGTTTGGTGAAGATGGAAAGGTAAAGGGAGGTGGGAAGTGCCTTTTGGAAACCTAAGACAGCAACTCTGCACCTATCACAACAATGACGGGTGTTACACCGAAAGCCTTCTCGGAGCCCTTTTTTGCGTTTGCACACCTTGTGGTTCTAAAAGCGACCTGCGCGCCTCGTAAGAGGTGACTACTGAAACTTATAGCGGGAAAGGCTGGTGGCACCAATGGAACGAAGAAGGGCATGCGGAGCTGCTTGAAAAGGTATGGAAAAATATTGTGGAGAAATGTCTTTCTAAGACCGAGGTTAAGCAGGCCTCCGGAGGACTAGAAGCTTTAAGTGCGGCTGTGAAGAAGCTCAAGGCTGTGATAAAAAAATAGGAAGGACGGACCCTTTTACTATTTAGGGGGGACCGGAAGCGGGTCGTGCTCCGGAACAGTAGCACGCGGTGTCTGTGCGGCCTATGCACCACGAACAAGTCGTGCTCATGGACCGGATATAACTTGGGCGGACGCAGTAGAAGCCTTTTGGAAACACTAAGACAATAAAGACACGATGCGCAAATTTTCGCACAAAACCAGTCAACAAAACCGTTGGGCGTTGAAAATAGAAATGCTATCGAATATGAAGTGTAACATCTTTCACCTGAGGAAACCGCGGGCTAGGCAGGAACTGACAAAGAAAGCGGAGGGAAACACACTGAAAAAGAAGCGGTTAGAGAACCAAATACTTCCATTTAGGTGAAAACGAGGCAACGAAGAAGCGCCCAAACATCAGACAAGACCGACATAGCATCACTTGCAGCTGAAGTTAATGAAGACGGCCATTTTCCACCAAAGCCGAATTGGCTTCATGTATCCGTCTTACTTAACTAAAATTACAAGTTTCGTCTTTAACATATCTTTCGTAGCTAACATAACCCTTACCGATGCTTAAAAAGTCTTCCACCCTTTACCCTATTGTAGACATAAACACACTATCCAAAATTTTTTTCTTTAGATTCAAGAGCTTAAGGAACAATAAATAAATGAGGTAACGCCACCCTCCTCGATAGTGTCCTTTTGCCCATCTGAATAGTGTTTTTAAATAGCGTGCTCCCTTTGTTCAGGGCACCTCACATTCTCCCCTCAATATGCTACGTCGAAGGATGGCGGCCATCCCGTGAGCATTTCTTCTCACAGTTAGGGGCATCCGCCATACCCACATGGTCATGGAAAGCTTACCCAACAAAAGAACCACAGGCCTCCAACAACACCACTTTAACACTAAGACGTCTTAGCACCTCGGTCATAGCACCACCTGGTGACTGAATGAAAATGCACAAAAATACAGAAACGTTGCGCTTTACTTTCTTCCACAACATTTAGCATCATGACCGTGGGAAGTTTTATAAAGCATGCCAAACGGCCATCCGGACATGGAAAGGAGAGGGCAGCGGGTTGAAATGGGAAAGAAAACATTAAATACCAAAAACAGTACAAGAGGGAAGTGTGGAAAGCAGATAAATGGCAACATACGATGCCTGGAAATAGCAAGAAGAGTACGACCAAGCAATTGAAGTTGTCTTTCTTCAGAGTGGCTTCGAGGGAGAATATTTAAGGAAAAGAAAATTCAGGAAATATATTTCACAAAATGCAGGAAGCCAGGAAACTCGAGGACAAGATATTGTTGGATAAATGGGAGACTGTAAGGCTAAGGAGGAAGGTGTGTGCAGCATACGGCCCTGAAAAGAAAGGTGAGACAGCCGATCTGAATGACGTGAATGTTTCTAATATTTTTAGGGGAACAAATAACTACCCTATTCATCAGTCAACCACGGCTGATTCGTGTCACACATCTTAATAATAAAAGAGTACTTCAAAAAAACAAAAATCAATTAATAATATATTTTTTTTCACATGTTTTATTGTTTTTCTTAGGGAGAAGGGATACAAGCCACACAGAAGTTTAGGATGCACGGTATCATTTATGTTACGCCGCCTTGGATTACGGTTTTAATATCATGAGGGGCTTCTGGAAACCGAGAAGGTTGAACCAATGGTAACCGTGCGTGTAAAATTAATGAAGACACTGCAGGTGTCTCGTGTGTCATCGCAAAGTTTGTGGATAAAGCGAGGCAAGTCAACGTTAATCACGAAGAAAAGAAAGCCGATGACGCATTGAGGGATTTGAAGGTGCTTAAGGAAGAGTTAGACCATCACCGGCAATTGCTGAAGGGACTTTCACAAGAGGCTACGAAAAAGGGGACTGACAGTGAAAGAAATGGATAAGCTAAAATCTACCGTCGATGAGGCAAAGAGAAATAATGAGGTTTATGAAAAAGCTAAAGAAGTAATGCCGAACTGCATTGGTCACCAACATCGAGCAAAGGAGTCCACCAAAAAGGCTGAGGGGAGGACTTTCATCCAAGGAAACTGCCATTCAACGGCATCTCCTTTATATGTATTGCAATGTCATATTGAGGGTAAGGAACACGATCATAATAATGAAAATATAGAAACTGTTTGTAACGGAAGAGACTATCAAAGGCACCTAACGGTGCACTTTGGGAAAACTACTGATAATTGCAAAGACAGTAGAGTTAGAAAGTATTGCAGCTGTACTGGGTCAGCTCTCAAAGAGGCTTTGGAAAAGTGGAATGATATGGGCACTAACGATACTACTAGCGGTAAAAAAAGAACTGGAACCCGCAATGTGAGCAGTGCTTGGGAGAAGCACGCCCTTAAAGCCAAAGACCACATGCTGGAGCTGGACAATATTTAGAAACCGTTAACAACGCAAGCGATCTAGGTAACGCATATTTTTTTAACAGTTCTGCATCTTTTGAAAGACATTGAGAAAAACAAACCCAAGAAAGACATTGTCGCAAATGCGAGTAAAGCTGGACAAGAAGGTGCCAAGGGGGTTGTAGAAAACCTGTATGCCAACATTGATGATGGAAACAAGGGTAACTCGGGTTAGACAACCAAACTTATGGAGGAGAAAGTAAAAGTAACCGTCCAACTCGATGGGCTGACGTTTGAAGAGAATATACCCGCCCACTCAAAGGAAAGTTTTCCCAAATTTTACACTTAAGTTTTAGCTATCCTCCTTCCGCTGTGCTGCGCTTTTGTTGGTGTTTCCACGTTTAGCGCCCGTTGCCGGGTTAGGTCCACCCCTCTGAAAAGAGCATCCTTTCGGATGGCGCCACTATGAACAAGGCTGGAGACACATAGCCACACTTTTGACGTTACCAAAGCACCTCAAACTACAAGCAATCATAGGATCACTTTCAAGGCCTCCTTTTATACTTGATATATTATTCTACATGGAAAAGAAGACAAATCTATCTATCACAGCTTACACCTTCCCGTTTCGGAATGTCTCCCTTTGAAGGCCTTCCAATTCCTTTCATATGAATTTTGTATATGGTCCAAAAAAAATCACCAACAAGCGTGTCATACACATGGACATCGGAGAAATCTTTATTCCTGTGATATGTTTGCACCTTATCATTATAGATTTCTTAACAATCACCGTCTGCATCAAAAGAGATATAGTGGAGGAAGGCTGCCCCACAGAAAAGTGACACTAGAACATGGTATCCCCTTTGAGCAGAGTTAGACAGGAGGATTTGATGATTAATACATAGTAACGATATAGTAGAAAAATAATTGACATAATAAACCCCTCTTTGGCGTTGGGTAGTTATGAAAAAAAGTGTAGCCAGCTAACCATTATAAACTATTTTCAAACAAACACACATTCCATGAAAGAATTTTACTTTACATCCCGTGTCTTTCCATATATCATTGCCAGGAAGTGCAAATTTATCACCGAGACCTTCACGTTATTTGGTAATGGGTACCAAAGCCATGCTCAAACTCTAACCTCAACCCACACCGCTCCTCAACGTGTCTACTCGATAGTTGACAGGACGTTGTGGCGAAAGGAGGCGGTGCGGGTTGTAGATTGATAGTCGGGGAAACAATGTTTCGTCGTGCTGCATTATGGGTTTCTCTTATATGGTCTTAGCATATGCCTCTCTAATAAACAGCTAAGAGCACAAGTACGCTCATGAATGAATAACGCATGTACTGTTGTGTGAATGGTAAGGTGAAGTTTCTTAATATTTCTCGTCACGTTTCTTATGTATGCTTTTCTTAAGTAAACTATTCCATCAGAAACATCCAATAAGAAGTATTGTGACAGTTGTCACGTTTTATACAACAATTTTGAATATATTTTCTTAAATTCTATTGTTCTTTGAAATAGAATTTAATATGTTTCTCATGATTATTTCCAAAAACAGATTGCTACTGACAATCCTGTTGCCACTTCACTTGTGTCATCCAGCTGCATCACAATTGAAGGATGGTGCCAACGCAAAGCAATATGGAATTCTATGCGAAATTTATAACGTGGCCGCAAATCCCCCAACATCCCTGTATGATACGAACTATATTGAAAAAATAAGAAGCGAAATCGATGTCATAAACGCCTCTCTCAGCGACGATAGATGGTTTAGTGAAATTTCCAGTGGTAATGCGCAAGATAAGACAAGCGCAAAATCCAAAAACCAAACAGGTGCAACTATATCAGTCGGGCACCGACGGGCCAGCGCTGTCACAATAGTTTCTTCTACGAGATTCCCGAAGATCGCGTCAGACGGTCGTGCTATGAGACTTGCGCAAATTAAATTGAAAAAAATCGAGGAGCAAGTGGAGCAAATCATCAAAAACCTAGAGGCAACAAGCACGTCTGCTAATTTGGATGGAATTAGAAAGGATTTTGATGATGCAATTGGAAAAATTGGCGTTAACACGACAATCCATGACAGGCAGACGGAGTGTGGAAAGCCGAATGTGGGGACTGCGGGGACTAGAGCCGGCAGCTTTTTAATCGTAGACTTTTTGTGCCTGTGTGCCATCCCGTGGTACTCTGACGGCCTGCCGAATGTATGCGGACCTCAACTCACAAACAGCAGGTGGGATAAAAAGCTCGATGGCGGGACTTGCAAACACGATGAGACAGGAGGAGAAAGCTGGAAAATTTTAAAGGAGGGCTGCGAAAGCCGCCCAAAGCTAAATCTGGCAGACACAATTGCAGGTTACACCTCGTTGGCAGCGTTTATTGCGGAAATTTCAGAGGATATAAGATCCCCCGGAAAGACCAGGCAGGGCTTTTTGGTGTGCTGCATACCGGAAATTCCAGAGCGGGCAAACCTTGCCCGGACGGTGTTAGCGGATGCTCAGGGAGAAACTGCCGGTCAAGCGGCGCTTGCGTGCACTATGGCTCGAAGCGGCAACATGGCGGAAAAAATATTCCATGGGTTCAAAAATTCACAAGTGGCCTGGAAAAATTGGAAAAAATTCAAAAGAAATCCGCTTCCATCCAACGACTCATTGGTCACCTCGAAACGCTCCAAAGCCGTGCGGAAGAGATTTACGAAGAGACCAAAGCAACTTTAGAATTCGAGAAAAACAGCACCAAAGAGCCACCAGCTCACAATATCACGCTCAGCCGCAGCCACCACCCATACTTCTTCCTTCCGTGGACATTGCTCATATAATAAAAAATCAAATTTAAAGTAAAAATGTAAATAGAGATAAAAGCAAAAAATCACTCCAGAATTTTTTTTTGCCTCACACTAACCTTTGGTGTTAAGGATAGGTTTGTAGGGTCACAGGATTCTACGCTGCGGTCTCAGAGAAAGGGATTCACTACGACAGGAGTGAGGGAAACTGAAGGAAATGAAAACGAAAAAGTGAGCCATGTGGCTTTCATGGAAGAAAGTGTGGAGATGTGCGAAAGAGGGATGAGCAGAGTGATATTACAAGGGTCCTTCAATAACAACATAATGTTACCAATAACAATTTTTCCAACGACATTTGATGTTTTTTTTCATCCATTAATTTCACCATTATCACAGACACAGCTCCCTGTATACAACTCCCTTCCACTACTCTCTTCCCAACGCTAATCAGTTTTCCAGGAACGCAGGAAGTTTGGCTAGGGAAGGGAAACATGCAATAGGTGGACCCACATGGTTTCGGTAATGAGCACCAAACATTATGATCGAACCCTAACCCTAACCCCCACAGTACCTTTTCGGTGAAGAGGCCTGTGAAAGATAGAGAACCAATTTGTGAAGTTTATTTCGCGCTATACTTAAATATAAAATTGTCTCGTTTTTGTATTAATATTTTATTGAGTTGAATCATAACTTCCACGTCAATCGTGTTAAAGGAATCTATACCCTCAAATTAAAGTGTCGTTCAGAAATCATTCAGTCGGACGCCCTTATCAATCTTCTGTTTTCTTCTTGCGAAGGTAGAAGAAAAAATTTGAGGTTTTATCGTGGAACGGAAATCCAAACTAAATGAATTTCGTGAATACTGCAGAGAAATATAGGAGCGTTTTCTTGTTGTTGTTGTTGGTTACTTATATTTTTGTGGAAGTTGGAAGGGGCAATGGAAATAATAGAGAAGCATACGATCTACTTTGTAACGTAACAAGATCCGCGAGTGCATTGCTGAAGCTAAATGAAGGTGATGATGTTTCTAAATCGACTCTGGATGCCGCAGTTTATGGGGCAGGAAACAGGGCACGATTTGACTCCTCTGGAAGCGTATCGTTGTCTTTGGGCTTCGGTGTATCACTAACTGGACGAGGTACACTTTGCACCTATTACCGGGAAACTCAAGATAGAGTAAGGGTTCCCACGAGGGACGGGTGTTTCGCTGAAAGCCTTTTCGGCACACTTGTGTGTCTTTGCACGCCTGTGGAAGGAGGCTCTGGAAGCTTGTGTGGAATGGACGTTTCAAAATATAGTGGAAAAGCGTGGTCTAGTAAACTTAACGGACCCTTGCCGAAAGACCTGCTGAAGGATGTGTGGGAAAAAGTCATAAAAAACTGCACAGGTGGAACTGGCCAAGATGACGCACAAAATGTGGAAGATTTAAAAAATGCTGTTGAAAAAGTTAAGAGGAGTTTGAGACCAGGTAAGATAGGCGACACAGACTATTCTTATTTGGGAGAAAAAGAGGAGGGGGTCAACTGCAACGGCGTAAACGAAAAGAACATCTGCGCGGCATATAAAATGAATGGGGAAAGGAAAGAGAACGCAAATATACCCTGGGCAGTCAAGATCGATGCTGTGGTAAGTAAACTGAAACCAAAGTTTGATCGGCGTGCAGTCAAGGCAACATCAGCCCCAGCAGCAGCCACACACGGTGTTGCAAACCCAGCTGGACAAGCAGAAGAACATGAGAAACTAGAACCACAAGTCGAGACCGTCCCACAAGAAACTAACGAAAAAGAAGAAAACGGAAAACTGCTAACAGAATCTGCCAGAAGTCCAGGAATATCCAATGTACCAACGAAATCGATACCAAAAAGCAACCCTAAAAACACATCATTTAACGAAATCCCGCACATCGCCACAAAAATTGATGAAGATGGCTCTTCCCTAAACAAGCCACTTTGGCTCTCCATGGCCGCCTTGCTCATCTAATATTACAATTCTTCTTTCAAATCCCAATTCTGGCGATACCACACTCTATTACCATTGGTAACTGATATGCTTGCCTCCGGTATTTCATTCCAAAACCAAATGTCTCCAAACGTTTTTCTTTGCAATCAAAGGGATCAATGCTTCAAAGGTGTATGGCACTGAAGGCCTGACAGAAGATGGGTCCATTTTTTACACCAAGACCACATTAATAACGACGGCTGATGAAGGTAGAGAATCACATAATCGATATCACCACGACCCAAGCCTACAGGTGCCGGTTGGATTGAAGTTTAATACTCTGCAATACCAAAACAAATAGAAAAAGCCAATGCCTCTAACCTGACGGAGAAAGGCATATCGGCACAGATTTTCCATT
>NHOR01000493.1:17500-64455 GCA_002287245.1 Trypanosoma congolense
AAAGAAACTTTAACTGCGTCTACCGGTGTGAGTGGTGGATGACAAACGTAAGAAACCAAATGACAAAACAAATAATAACACAAAACTATTCACACAATCTACTCACCATTTCGAATAACGTTCCTGCTTTTTTACATGTCTTTCATGTATTTACATTCGCCGGCTGAGTAGGCAAACCACCAAGCGGCATAAACACAACAAACGTTTTGCCCTATGCACATTAACGGGAGGCTATGAATGACGAAAAAATAAAGTTAAGTTGAAAGCGTGGTACGTGTGTCTACTCACACTGTTAAGCATCTACGCATCCAAAGGGAAGGCCTTGGCCTGAATATATACACATTTATGCGTGTGTTGGTGTTTGGCTGTGGGAGGGAGGAAAGGGGGAGCAACCGTCGCATTGATGATATCAACATGGTTTGGATGACAAAGGAAACGGAGGTGCGTGTGGGAAATGCTTATCGGAGTGGAGGCAAATGAAGATAAAAGGTAAAAAAAATCGTTCTGTTCAAGGCGGCCGTGTGGATCGCGCCAGTGATAAATCGGCCGTGAAACCCGTGAGGCTCAATACCCGGGGATGTCGGCCCTGCGGCAGGGAATCAATATGACTGATGCGCTGCTTGACGTGCCGGTGGAGTGGTCACGGTCTGCAGCGTGCAGATCCATGGCATGACCAACCCTCAACGCAATGCGCCGTATAACGTTTCGGCAATAGTCCTCGTCCCACCCCGCTTCAGGCTTTCTCGGCAGTGACACTCGCCAGCGCTCACAAATGGCTACCAGGAGGCTGCGGCGCCTGGCGGGGGCGAATGTACCAAGAACAGATTCCAGACAGCGGGCGACCATCTGAGAGGTTTCGCACAGTGTGGCGGTGCTGGAGCTCGAGTCGCTCGGGGAGCTGCCTGTTGCATCGCTTTCGTCGTTTATCAAGTCCACCTCCCTGTCGAGCCGCAGAGCCGCGAAGGTGCGGCCAGGCACGGCATTCAGTTGGTACATCTCCACGGGCTCAGGCACGCCCCGCAGCGACACAGGCCCCATTGGCATTAGGTCAAGTCGTGCACGCTCCACTGCGCTCAGCGAGTAATATGTGGCACACGTTAACAGCACCTGCCCGCCATTCGCCACGCTCTCCGCGCGCGCAGCCATGTTTGTTGTCTGCCCGTAGTAATCGTAGCCTTTCGTCACCTCGTCGTGTCGAATATCGCACAGCCCCGTGTGGATGCCAACCCGCACCCGCAGCCCGTTCCACAGTTTGCCGTACACAGCAGGATCCAGGCGTGCAGTAGGCGGCTCATACTCGGAAACCTCGAGCGCAAACTCCTCCTCCAGCCCGCGGTACGACTCGTCCAGTGCCGTCGTGCCCCAGTCATGATGCAGAAGCGCCAGCTGCAGGTCACGCGCGAGCTCTACAGCCGCAGTTACGCTTCGGCACGCAATCATAAACGAGTCCCCAACCGTCTTCACTTCGTAGGCGTCATGCCGCACAATCGTCCAGCGAATCAGCCGATGGTGTGTCGCAACAGCATCGGGCATTAAATTTGGATGCGCAGCCCACAGTGCCGTGCTGCTTTCAATGTCTGTGAAAATTAGCGTCACGGGGTCTGTGGGTTCCTTCGGCGCGCTTTCATTGTCACGGGTATGGCGCATAGCCTCACAGCGTACAAGCAGCGTGGTTGCCATAGAGAAAAAGAGTAGCATGACGATGGAACCAACGATGATCCCAGCCAGGTGAGCGGGCGTAAGCCCCGAGGCGTCCGGGACCGAATATGTAATTGACGGTGTCACGGGCGACGTGAGCGGCGGGGCGGAGACATTCAACACACGAGTCATCGACCAAATGGAAATTTGTGTTGCTCCGTAATTCGCAGCGCAGCCCTTTGATCTGGAAGCACCGTTTAGAAAGCAACTGTCATCGTCAAATGGGCCATATCGCATATCGTCAACGGCAACCATGTACTGTGCGAAGACGGCCTCGACCACGGCATCCGCATTTACGACTCTCATGGGGGATATAACAGCCTTTGCGAAGCGTGAAGCCGCATACCCGAGCAGGGTAAGCGGTGTCCACCTTGACGAATTCTTTTCGGCCTTGTGAAATTGCTGAACAAACTCTGACCTCGTGTTACGGTCTGCCCAGTGCGGCAAATTGGTTGCAAACAAAAGCCGGTCGGCACTTGCTTTTCCCTCGAAAGCACAGACAAACTCCTTGTGGCGAAGGATCATGTCGAAGAAGGGAACCACAACGAGCAGACTGCCATGCCTTTGTAAATGATCCGCGACCAGCTCGGCATCACCCGTGTTGAGTCCCATGACATACACAGTTCCACGATCTGGAAGACGGTCCCTCATTGAGGTATTGCCGCTCATGATGGTTGTAGACTGCAGCGCCATGCCAAACGTCACCAGTGTGGTACTCAGCAAGTCTCCAATATCATCCCCTTCGCTGCTGCGGATAACTGCGTGAAAGCCCTCACGCGCTTTGTCTGCAAGGTACGACACAACTACGTAGAATTGTTGCCCTAATGTGGGCGATAAATGAATAACATGCCGCCTGTACTTGTTCAGACGGGGCTCGAGAACCACTGGGTCGATGAAAGCAACGCCAGGCACATCCAATACTGAGCCGCTCACCACGCCGAGTACAGCGTCCGTGATCCTCTTAGACAGCTCAGATTTCAGCTCGCTGACAATACCACTGGAAGGCAAAGTGATGGCATTGATAAATAACCGGCCCTCCTCACCGACACGAATGTTTTCAAGGAGAGAGGATCCTCTGTCCATTTCTTCAGCAGCATTCATCGCAACAGGATCGTCCGTCACCTTAAAAAGCACAGCACTGAACGGAGCCCGAACATCAACCCTGCTGCTGTAACACTGGGAAGAGTCAAACATCATCATGCCACTGTCCGCATCCCGCAGCCGGTAGCCATCGGTCAGCACCCGCACGTGCACCACTTTTCCTCCTTGATTGCAACGACACATTGCACCGTGAGCGGCCGCTAAACCAACACACTCGTTCCCATAATCACCGAAGACAAGGTCATCAACGACATATCGGCGCTGATCGTACAGTGATTCCATGAACGCTTCTCTACTTGACAGCCACTCAGATGTGCTCAGGGCCTGTGAAAGAACCTCGCCAACTAGCCATCCATAAACCATTAGCTGCCCGTCGATGTCATCGTGATCAAAGTCGTCAGAACTGTTGAAAACCGTGACCCCCGGATGCGATTTTAGATATGACCTCACATTTTCTTGAAACCGCTTGATTGCGCTGTACTGCGTATCTGTTGCAAGAGGGTTGATTCCCACCAGCACCACCTGCCCTGACACAAAAGGAGCACTAACAACGTTTAGTGCCTCACGCCACATTCTTTCCATGACAAGCTGAAGGATTGAGGGTGCGAGAAGAAAAGCTTTGTTGGTGCGAGCGTCGGAGACCACCATCCGTACGAACTTCTCTGTGTCTTTTGAGGGAGGAGCAAACAATATCACCGCCTGTGGATTCCTCTTGGTGAACGCTATCCACGCAGATCGGAAGTCATCATCGGGACTTTGCCCTGTCAATGAGCTCTTCACAGTGAACACACAGCAGAATTCATGTCCCATACGATACATGATGCGTACAGCCAAGGAGTATTCCTCTTCTCCGAAGGAAACGTCTTGCAAATACATAAAGCCCAGTCGAAGAGTGCGCAGCTGGCCTATTGCGTAGCGAATGAGGGCTAGTAGCTCCGCAGTGGCAGAGACACGCAGAAAGTAAAGGTTAGGATTCCAACCGCGGCTGGCAGTCGACGCAGTCAAGGGCGCGAAAGCAACCAAGTTCTGACTTTTCAGCGTGGGAACGAAAGATGGGTTGGTGGTAAAGTCACCCATTGGTCCCAGTAACAGGAAAAAGCTTCCTTCATTTTCCTTGATTGCGTTTTCAAGAGCGACAATTGGTGGAGTGCTGGTAGTTCGAGGGGCGATGACCTTCACACGCATGTTATGAGCAACGGTCCACTGGCGCGATGCCAGCGAGGCATTGAACCCAGCATTAACCGCCTCAACAAAATTGTCTGGTACGTTCTCGTGGTACATCAGAGAGTAAACTCTCACCGTTGTATTAGCATCT
Organism: Trypanosoma congolense; assembly: GCA_002287245.1. Classification (NCBI taxonomy): domain Eukaryota; phylum Euglenozoa; class Kinetoplastea; order Trypanosomatida; family Trypanosomatidae; genus Trypanosoma; species Trypanosoma congolense. The sequence continues at coordinate 21,615 of NHOR01000493.1, forward strand.
ACGCGACTCGTTGACAGAAATAATAACAGGGATGATGCCAACAGCTCAACGACGCGACGACAGAGAGAACGCCTCACACTATTGCCTGTGATTGATGTTCTTGATGCGCTGAACATGTACGCGGTCGTGATCACCTCTTCACCTTGGGCAGTACTTGCTTAGCTACACGTGTCTGTAAGGAAAGGAGATAAAGTATTATTTAGTCGCACGCATATCAGCGATACTACTCACTTCAGAAACAAATGCTGCGATACCCTAAGCGCGGTCAAAACAGTCAGCGGTGACATTTTTTTGCGGCAGTGGTGACGCAAGTGGATAAAGAAAGAGAAGTGCAGAGTGAACTTTTCACGCACAGTATTTGAACAAGCGATAACAGGGCTGCTGCCCGACGTCACTCACACAATCACACAGGCATCGTCAGTGGAGTTGTATATCACAACAGCCTGACATGCGTCAGTCAACAGCGCGATCCATTTTTGATAAAGAAGACATCGCATAATGGGCAGCATGTGTTAATACGTATTGAAACTTACAGTCACAACAAAAGGCCCTCGCCACGCGCAACGCTCCACCTGGAACCTATTCATTCCACTGGCACGTCACATCTGGATCAGAGCAGTGCCTGCAATAAATAAGCAATACACCAAGCAGAGCAGCCAGAGCTCGCAAAAACCAAATAGTACAGCAATTAAAAGCGTAAGGTAGCTACTCGTGAAATAGCACCCAGCAGTGGGAATAGCAATCTTTGCTGAGAGCAGTATCAAAGACGCGATGCAACGTATCGTTTATGTGAAATGGAAGCTAAGCAGTTAAAATAAGAGGAAAGTAATGAGACATTCGGTGGCTCCATATGCACAGACTGGAGTCAGAGGCGAGTGGTTTGTGGTTGCGATGGCAGCCGTTCAAATTACTGTGTGTCACAGGTTTTACCCTCGTTGACTGTGTGCAGAAGGCATTAGCGCCTGGATACTATAGCCCGCATGAATCGCATGATAGAGGCTTCCAACGACATGTGTACGATATACCGAAGGCCATGGGTAGGCTAAAAACGCAAGCAAGCGCAGTGTGCTGAATATCTGTTGCACTTCTTACGAGGACCTTACGCACCAGTAGCAATTTCAACAACGCTTGGGCGATCCACATTAAGCACATGGCCTCGAACAAAAATAAGACACGAACACTGTGACAATAGTGACTCGGCCAACATGGCACCATGCCAAGCACTCTTCCCTGCTGCTATATAATGCTCTATCACAGTGCTGAGGGTAATTGCTGTACGGTGTTTCACGGCACACGAGTAAGCCAAATCAACATCGCACCCCATCACGCTGGAGATCAAACAGTATAATAATAATAATAATGCTTTTTGTGTTTGTACGTGCATGCAAATCAATACTGGGGAGCGCACATCATATTCCGTACAGTGATAAGACGCAGGGGGTAATCCAACAAGCCGCTGCCACAATAATGCAGAAATCAAAGGTAGTCAAGCGCTCTCTGCTCACAGCTGAGAAACCAGTCAGGAGTAAAGCAAGCTACTCCGGTGAACTGGATGTAATGGGATCCAATACAACGTACGAAGCATTATATCAATATGGGTAAAAATGAAGCTCAATCCTGTCGTCAGCGTGCAAGCACTGTCATCATACAAGCACTAATAACGACCCACCAGGACACGACTGCGCGTGAGTTTTCATTGGATAACTTTTTTGAGTTATTGCTCTTCCAGTGGCGAGTCCTGTGTAGTATTGATGGTTCCTTGATGGGATGCTTGCACACATTAACTAGCTGGAAACGGCCATTGCGTGGCCATAAGGTTACGATGTGGGCGCGTGATGGCGGGAAACAAGCGAATATTTTTACCTAATGGTTTGAGTGCGTGTGCTTAAGGCTGCAGCAACCCAAAATAGCCATGCAGGGGACACATCAACCAAACTGTTGATTAAGTAAGAAGTGTCATCGCAAAAAGTATGTGTAAACTAAATCCCGACATCTGCCCAATATATCCTTTGGCCGAAACTGAGCTTCACACATTCCCTTGCAAACATTATAATCGTTACACAATGCTGATCACTTGAGAGCATTAGCTACACTAAATCACCGAACTGTCCGTGTCTCTGCTAGTTTAGCAACACCAATTTCTATCTTTGTGCTGCGCGATGAAACCACAGCGTTCTCACACAACAGCACTGTAAGAACTTCACACGCATCTACAGCAGCAACATACACTTCCATCGGTAAACAAGGCCAAGAACGCCACCCTTCTGTACAAAGAAAAGCCCATCAATTCCATAACATAGTCTGTCAGAGAGTAGAGCAAACCATATACATCAATGAAACCATTTATAACTTTGTTTACACCCGTCAGTAACACGTATTGCGTTCCATGGGCAATGTTTGAAAAGTGTGTCAATATTTCCTATTCAGTGATTGTGATAATTGACACTCTGGACACGACCTTAATGAATGCTCGTTTTCTTTCCCCAGACTAGAGGCATTGTGACACACACGTTAACAGGGCGTATGCTACATATGCGATACAACCGACAGCATGTCATGAACTGCATTAGATGGGAGTGTGGAAAGAATTTAACAGGCTGCAATACAGATGCTTAATTCATGCCACGGAAACACCGCAGCGTGTCGAGCTGCCAATGCATCACTGTCAGCGGTCATCGATCTGCATCAGTGAGATCCACATAGTCACACTCGTTATTCCCTAAACCAAAAACGCCCTGCGTGAAACTGGTTAAGCTGCCCAATCATCACACCATAAGGGGAAGTAAACCCCGCGAGGGTATCAAGGTCTGCCTGATGCAATCACATCGAGCTGCGCAGTTTGCATCCATTGGTGCTGCTGCCTAAAGGGAAGCGAACAAATGGGCATGTCCTTCGGAACTATTTCAGTGGAGGCAAGATATAGACTAAAATCAAGTGATGCCAGCATTTCCGTCTACCCTTTGTCACGAATTTCAGAGACTGATCATCCAAGCCAGATAATCGCGTAGACCTGTTTACTTGTTGGGACACCGTCAAAAATAAGCAATCAAACAGTGGCATGTATGCGTTGAAGGAGAAGATTGAATTATAAAACAAAATCACATCAGAGCAACCGCTTCTCACTGTTTTAATACCATGGCAAGCCGTCCATATAAGGGGTGATTGCACATGCTGCTTTTGCTCTGGAGCACCTTGCCTATAACAAATGTTATTAACACCGCAAAGAAGTGCGTTACGACAAGGCATTATCCCTGTCAGCACATTTCTAAACTAAGCCATGAGCAATGCTTTGATATGCAGACACGTCACCTAAGCACAGATAGCATGACATAAAGCGCCTCGACCTGACGGTTTACAATAATGGAAATATCAACCGAGATGGTATCTATCCAAGGACGCTTCAGCCTTTCGATCACCTTCCATACAACGCAGATTTGGAAAATATAATCCTTGGCGACACCAAGCGCTGTATGGCGCACGACAACAGCGCTCATTCAGAACACATCAGCACAGAATCCCACCTGGCAAGTGCGACCGTAACGTATGAGTTGTTGCTGCGGAGGGAGGAAAGTAACGTACCTCGTTGGGGCGTGCCATCACCAACGGTTTGAACCGAGACATCATCCGCTCAATGCAGTTTCGAAGCAAGGCATAAGGCGGTCTCTTCGTGTGGTACATCCGTTACCAGGTTGTTTCAAATCACCTTCTCATCCGATTGCCTTTCTGCATTCAACAATCAGAGACTATCCAGTAAAAAAACATTATCAATATTGCTGTTGTCATTATCACCTATAGAACCCAGTTTGACTGACCACGGTAGCCACTGAAACAACATTACGCTCTTCTCCCTTGTGGAAAGAGATAAGCACTTTTTTGTTGCCGGCCCAGCGCTTGGGAAATATATTGGTGCCACTCATCATACTATATTGGCAACGGGTCAAAGCCTCTGATGAGTTAGGCCATCCCCCAATCCTCAATCGTTTTATCTGGGGATCACATTTGAAGCCGCAAGGAATCTGATTACCGCCACTAAAAGCACTCAGTGATAAACAAAATCAGAGAATATACACCTGAGTCTGTTGTACCCTGTGCAGTAATAATTAGAAAATTACTCCCAGTACTCCTTAATTTCCTGCCATCCTCCTAGAATAAATGTGTGCATATATTTGACAAGCGACTCGGGCGTGGAATGACAAGAAAATAATGAGGGTATTGTGGTAGCCAATAACTGCTACATGTGTCTTGCTTATACACTGTTTGCCTCCATCCAAATTTCAAAGGAAATAGAAGGTCCGTCTCAAACACACGCCGATGAAGTCATGTGTGATTAATACTAAAGACCGATTTCCGCCTGTGTATGCACCGCGTATCACGCCACATTACAGCAACACAATGCGGTGCGCTGGCATGGAATATACGATTAAGGATGCATGTGTACGCTGTACAGTTAACTCGAATGGAATGAGAAACAGCGCTCAATGCACATGTCACGTTGATTAACCTTCTCACCATTTTCGGCACTCTTGTGTCATGAAGTGAGCAACACTTTGCTCTTATTTCCTCATGCTTTTCAGAAAGCCTGGTGAGCGCTTGCCGGCGGCCCACTTAGCTTCGTAGCATTAGCATTGCTTGAAATACCCCGACACACCACAAGACATTTGGGCAATGGGTGAAATTCTGAAATGGTTTTTAATCTTTCAACTATCACATGGGCATTTCCCTGGCAACAGAACGATAATTATCCGCATCAGGCGCCTGGCCAAAGCTATGTAAACTTATTTCCCTTTGGTGGATGCTGCTGTGGTAAGCGTATTGCCAATAAAGCTTAACCATTTACCCTTTGCACCACAATCAGGGATGTCCACTTCAGTCACACATATAGTTTAAACGTGCCTCACCATCATCTTCAAATGTTTGCGCTGTGTGGCATTCGTGAGAGTTGAACTGCGCACAATTGCTGGAGGGCTATTCCACTTTTCCCTCAAGAGGTATACCCGGCACGCATAATCTCCAATGCGTGTCTTACATATCTCAGCTTCTCCAGAAGGCGAGGAGTGTATATTAATTTTATGTTGGAACCTTGTGAAGGAATGTGACTACTCCATGGCATCAGGCACCCCACACGAAAGCAGCACAACATGCGCATGTGCGTCTGCCTCATATGATATCGCCGCTAAATGCGCATGGTGCGCTGGCTTTCTATAATGGTGAAACGGTCCAATGCATGCAAAGCGTAACACGACATTTGGGTCGTTTATCAAATACGTTGCTTCACCAGCTCAGGCAATGAGTGACGCGCACCAACGCAGCGTGTTCCTGCACTCGCCTTGTATAACAAACAATTTTCCCAGAAAGCGAATTGACAGACTCCCAGCACTCATAAAACATCACATTCTAAGCCGCCCTTCAACCTGGCCACGCACACTGCATAAAACCATAGACCATGTTAGAGTCACCTAACGTACCCATAAACAGTCACAGCCACACATGCCATCCGTCCAGACTGCAGCCCAGAAAGGCTGCAGGAATTCCAAATGCAACGTTTCAGCATATGGCGGTGAAAATAGTTCCCTCTACGCTGTCACCACGCCCTTCAAAATGTACTAACTGTAGGGAAAACACGCGATTAACAGACACAAGCGAATAACACGCCAAAGAGATAGGTTCAACACGTGGTGCGCACATATCTTTTGTTAGTACAAATGGGCGTGCCAATGCGCCGGCAACTGCCATTTTCCATGAGTGATCAGATTGATGAAATAGTCCAACGAAACTAAGGGAAGGGGATGAATTTGGATAACTTCATCTCTTCGCCGCACTTTATCTCAAGTAGCGTATTTGGAACGCCCACTACATACAGACCCAACACAAATGGAGCTGGAGGAGATCGATGGGGATAGAAAACATAGAGAAAATAGAGCCAACGACCCCACCGCCTTGCAACGGAGTAGGGTGTAGATCCATTCTCGTGTTCCATGTGGAGGCACGCTTATATGGGGACTGTCAGCCTTCTTCTGCTTTCCAGCAGTGGTGCAGAGCAAGGCAATATTCCTATCAGGTGTCGAACGGGACGGAACGCCAGGAGCCTATGAGCCACAAGCCGAAGTGCTTCCAGCGTTGCTATGTGTGACACGGCAATTCTCTTCCTTGCCTTACACGGGGAATCTGCCTGATGACTGGAGATTGGCGGCTAAAGCAAGTGATTCAAGTCAGTCGGATCTGTCAAATGTCTGTGTCGAGGTAAACCGCACGTCCCTGTTAGATACAGGTTGGGATTGGGATGATTCCATCGTGGAGGGGCTCTCAGAGGGAGTCCCGGCAACAACAATGTTATTGGCCAAGCTGTCTGTTTATGTCAAGCCGGTGCATTTCCCCTTATATCAATGGAGCACAAAAAACACCAGAAACACGAAATGACTGTATGGTGCGCTGGCTTTGAGTGCAGCCACTAACGTCATGGGGTATGCGACTTGTTATGCCCAAGTGGCTCGTGCTCGCGCATCGTGGCCTGGCACTGTGCCAGTGAGGACACAAATATGGAGGAGGGAGAGTTCCCCGGAAAGCAGGCCCCTTGGGCAAACTGTCACCGGACATTGCACAGCTGACTGTCTGTATGGACGAAACGTTGGGGCAATATTTAGATCTGCTTGTGTTCAAAATTGGGCCGCCTTTGGTGCGGGCATGATGGATTTTGCTTGGAGGGCTCGCGTTCGTAAAATTATCAAGGACACTGATTGCCTTGAACAAGAGGAGTTGAAGATTGTTCAAGGAGGAGTGGCATGTGAGAATGCTCGCAGTGTGCGAAAGTCTTACGGGAATCCACATGCGATGGTGGAAAGACAGCAAAGTGCTCATTCGAGTTAGCAGGCTCGACACTACCAAAAGATAATAGGCAGTGCAATCCCCCTCGATTTTGAGGCAATGACAATTTGATAAGAGCATTAGAGGGAGTTGAGGCGCGAGAGGACAAATGCCTCAGAAGCAGTGCAAGGAAAAAGGAATGCTACAGATATGCCTTTAAGAGCACGTTGGTGGGACATTCCGATGGTGCTGGCAGTGAGCAGCAGATGTTGGACACTGATAAAGCTCTTGCGTGCTCCATGGTATCCTGTACTGTCTGCGGCGTTGACATGCGGTCACTCACTAATGAGGCGGCAGCGGGCTGATATCCCTGTGAGCATATGCCAGTGGGAGGGCATTGACAGAAACGCTTGGCGTTAAGTTTATGGAAGCCTTGCATCGAGGAGAGGAAATCTTCAGTTCAGTTAACATGGTGGGGCCGCACGCTGTGACCGCAGAAATGCCAATAAATGCTGCATCATAAGGCAATAGACATTGCGGACGGTTGGTGGAGACAAGGAGCGTCAGCTAGGGAGTTACTATTGGAATGATTCAATTTTGATCCCAGGCATGATGAAGCTATAATCCAATCGCTAAAGTATTGTGAAGCAGCCCAGAGCGTGACACATCGGGACTTCTAAGAATAGTCATGGATGCATGGTGGAAGTTCGTTGCTATTGTTACTATTACTATTTCCTTGAAAGCAGCAGACAAATAAAAATACACGTAAAAGTCGCAGCGAAAGAAAAGGAGAGCGATATAAGCAGACACGACGTGTGAAAAGAAGCGACCAGTAACCGCAGGTGCAGTGGTGGCAATAATTGGGGTCGTTATGTGCAAAGCAAGAACCAGGGGAATGACAGCGATAATCATTTCATTGCACAAGGGTTACTATGGACTTGTAAAACATCGTTGCGTATGGAAACTGCATTAGAGGCACAGACTGAAAATGCACTCAGTGGTGTTGACAGATAATCTGCTGGAGTCGAGAGTTTCGGCGGTAGGGCTGAGCGCCATATATTTGGAAAACATGCAACCCATGCGTGGAAGGGCCATGAGGATTCGTGCGAATGCCCTTGTTAGTCATTCCAGCATTGCATTCATTAGGTGTACGCCCTACTGCCATATTGCCGTCAGAAACCGTTTTCCTTGACGGTGCCCGTATAACGTACTACAGCTCTGGAGCAGTGCAGGAAGAACACTTATGGAAGTTCCAACAATGCAAATGGAATGCGTGTACCGCTCTTCCCGCTGCTAGAAGCAAGTAACCTGCTATGTGTGTATTGATGGCAAGGTATGATCCAGGAAAGATGATAAGGGGGAAAACACCACGGTATGATTTGTGGCACGATAGAGGAAATGACAATTGTATTCAGGCATTTAGAAATTGAAACATGCTTGACATGGACGTAGTTGAAAACTGTGGCATTAGTTCTTAGGATTTGAGTGAGAGTGATATGGCCTCACTCAATGTTCATTGAGACAATAATATTTGGTGAGAGTACAGTGCAGTGCTTTAATACACTTTCGTTGGAATGGGAAGAACTGAGCTAATCACATGATTAACAAGCACACCAGAATATCGGGAAGCTGAAACAATGAACGTGGTGACATGGGGGGAAAGGCGTAGTGAAAATGAAATAATGCAATACAACTTGGAAAGGAAGCCGGTGCAAAAGGAGTGTCATATTAGGCTCAAGTACAAGCAACAGGGTGAAGGTTCTCGAGCGCTACATTGAGCGTATAAGGGCCAGAGAATATTATAAACTGCAAAAGATGGAAAGGCAAAATGGGATGCTGCACATGGAACAAACACAGTTCGTCGGACACAAGGAACTCACCATAGCACTGCATAGCCATGTGAGTATAGTTTGGATTATTCAGATAAAGGGGAAGTGCGTGACTCACCACTTATGGGCTCCAGTTTGGGGCTGCTCAACATGACTATGAAGCCCGGATAGACAGATCCATTGTGTATGGTACAGACAGCCATGCTCCACGATGCCACAGCCAATGGGAAAAGAGTAAGAAACATGGACCATGCAGTACCCGCTAGGGTAGTCGTACGAATAAAAACGAGTATTCAGAGACACGGGGGGGGGGGGGAATGAACTGTGTAACTATAAAGAAGATACAGAGTTGAGCTAGAAGGCTATGAATAGAACCATATCAAACACAAAAACTCTTGAATACTTTGCGCTTGCTTCCAATAGGACTGCAGGTAGTTACACAGCCATTAAAAAAAAAAAAACTGGTACTAAGACAATTATTCACTATAATAGGTAACATAACATTAAAGAGGCACTGCACAAATGCCCTACCTCGTATTGCGCATCAACAATGAATGCGAGACTGGACACCTTTGTTCGTGAGGCAAGCCGCCTGCCGCAAGGTTTCCACGTTAACAGGCGATGGAACGAATTATTTCAACTGGGAGAAAGACACAATGCACATGACACGACACACTGACAAACCGCACCCTACCATCATCCAACACACATGAGGAACTAGTGGGAATGCGCGACACATTGCTACACTGTTTTGGAGTAAGATTGTTGAAGCAGCTCTGCTTGTAACATGTGGTCTCTCCCTTTCCAAAGAGAGCAGGAGGCAATGCATTGTGATATCAAAAATATAGTGGCAATGCCCAGAAACGGAAACAGCTGGTCACGACACTCTAGTCAATCAAGAGTTACTGAACGATGCATGCAAAACCCCATCTAATAAGAAATGTATTCCTTTAAGCAGTGCGGCTAGCAATAAAGTATTCCACAGTGAGGCGTGGGACTTTGACGGTAATAGCATATTTCATACAAATTCCATGCAACATTGACGGGACTGAATATGATACGATTACTAACACATACACCCTCTTATACAGGATTAACCACCAAAGTAGCACAAACAGACGGCCTTTACAGAACTCCTACGGCAGAGAGCAGTCCCCCTAAACGTGCAGGAAACACAAATTCCCAGGACTGCGATTGCATATAATCCCTGCATGTTTGTGTGGCCTCACATGCCGTTGGTGTGCGGCCTGCAGCCTCGCTTTTGGTATCAGCGGGTGATGTTTGCTGTGAGTGTCATTGGGGCTCACTTGTGTGCTCGTGTGTGTGTGTTCGTTTGAGTATGGAGTGGAATAACTCTCAGTGCAGTGGAACTATGCGGTGAGAGCGGTTTGTGTGGCAGTGTGGCTGGAGGATCTCCCAATGCGATTGAAGGGAGGCTGCGATAAGTGAGTAGTGGCGGCGTGCACTGTGGAGCGCAGGATGGAGCTGAAGCCGCACACGAGAGCTGAAGGCAAAATAACAGCACTGGAATTCCCAATGCCAGCAATGTGTTGAGTGCACGGGGAGTGTGTCATCCTTTCGTGTGTCTCACGAGGGAATTGTGCTTTTATTGGCATTCAGGTGGCAGCGGGGGAATGTGTTGCTCTCAGCAGTGCCCCATTGTGCTGCGCTCAGTGGAATATCTTCCAGCAATTGGCTCACTGGCATGAGATCAGTTTTGTGTAGGCACGGTGCCCATGTGTTGGAGTGAAGGAATTATGAAAGCAAGTGACAGTGGTGGGAGCGATGGGGATGCGGTGGAGCCACTTGATTGATTGTAGTTGGGAGGAGCACTGACCCTCCGTGGGCGGAACACCATTGCATGCCGTTGGTGTGCATGGCTGCCTGCGTCATGGAGTGGCTTCGCAGTGTGAGGGCAGTCACGTGAGGTGGTCGCAGCGCACACTCGAAGCAGGCACTGCGATATCAGATGGACCATATTGCCTCAGTGCTGCCTTGACTTCAGAGGGCTCTGATTTCCTCAATGAGTGAAGTGGCCTTGTATGATTGCCTGAAGGTGAGCTGTGCTGTGTGACTGTGAGAAATGGCCATTGCACCTTAAATACTCGGGATGCAATTTGTTTGAGTGTTGAACTGCTGGCCGTGCAACTGCTCCGTGACTTATTCCTGTGAGCATTTGGATGGAGGACGCAGCTGAGAATGGCATGTGCAGTGTTGGTAGCAGGGAGGGATGCGTGATGCCAGCTGACTTTGGCTGCACGCCCCTGCAACAAATGCTGCCTCCAGTGGTGTAATGTGGCAGTGAGCTGAGGAGTGAGGCCATGCGTGCGTGCGGTGTGACAGTGCGAGTACGGCCCATTTGTTACGGGCACTTTTCATATTGCTGCACAGCCGCACCTTCATAGCACTGATGTGAGAGGGAAGCCCATTGCGCTCGAGTGTATGACGCGGTGTGGCTTAACACTCTCCACGCGTGGCATTGGTCTGTCACTTTCTCATATAATCCATAATTCCCATTGAAGGGATGTTTATTCCCTCTTGACTGTGTCTGTGCTTTATTGCTGTACGTTGCCTGTGTGTTTGTGCCACTGCTCACTCGCCCTCCCTTTCATTTCCTTTACTCTCTGATTGTACGCGTAGCACTGAAAGTATAAAATAAACACAAGCGGATTATATAAATGGAAGGAGGGGGAGTAAAGCGGATGAGGGATGAGATGGAAGAAGAGGCCGTTGCTCCTGTTGTGCGGGCTGAGGCTGCCGCACGCGATGGAGTGACGGCTGCAACCGTTGCTGCCGTAAGGCCTGCCGCTGTGAGCCATGGGTATGCTGTACGACCGGGTGGCAGATGGACGCTGGACAGCTCTGTGGAAGATGTTTTGATGGATAGATGCGGCGGAGTGAGTGACGTGAGCCTGCACGACTTCCTGATGGAGCACTTTGGTGAAACATTTGGCTCCCCAAGTGTTTCCATGCGTGTGTTTATGGGCCACCCCTCCTTCTTTTTGAGAGATGAGTCTATGCTTGAACTGGTAACCAACTCGTCACCGTACAGGGAATATGAAATATATAATGCAATGAGGGATGGAGTGGACAGGCTGAGTGCTAGAGAAATTTTCTCCCTCCGTCAGTGGGAAGGTGCCGTTGCCGCTAATATGGTGGAAGATATTAATGCTTGTGTGAGGGGCAAGCTGAATGCCGCGCTCTTAAGTGTGAGGCGTACTGAGGAAACCATTAGGGTTGGCAATGCACCCAGTGACGAGGAAATTGACGGCGCGTATGACTCCGTCTTCAACGCAAGGTGGAGCTACGTTGTGATGAGCGATGAGTACGACACGAAGTGGCTTGGAATGGGCGTGGTGCGTGTTGGTGAGGGAGAGCAGCCACACTTATGGTCCGAGGAGCAGGCGGATGTCCCATATGATCCCGAAGAGCCGTGGGAGGGCGATGTGGTGCCGGGTGTGAGCGGGAAACTTGTGGTGGCAACAATGAAATCCCATAAAGGATGGCCGTACACGCTTTTCAATGCAAAGACCTCTAAAATCGTGTCGGCAGATGTGCTTCGGAAGTACAAGGATGTGCACAATGCACACCTTCACATCCGGAAGGAGAATCTGCGAGTGTGGAACATTGTTAAGAAAGGACTTGACGAGTGGTTGAATGGCGTAAAGAGTGTGCACCCATTCCTTGTGATTGGCACGCCCGGCATTGGGAAGTCCTTTGCCACCGGCTCCGTGCTGCTCTATCAACTTCTGCACTACAAGCCGGAATGGCTGAAAGTTGTGGCGTACTTTGTGAGGGGTGACGCGTATATTTTCCACCGCGAGGATAGGAGAGTTGTGTATTACAAAGAGCAGCAGGTCGCTGTTGATGAAATTGAAGAGATGATAAATAAAGGCATTGTGGGTTACATAATTTTTGACATTAGTGATAACGGTGCTATTATTGGGCGTTTGCCAGATGATTGGGGCATTGTCCTGATTTCATCACCCAACGTAAAGAACTTCCATGAATTTGCAAAGCAGCGTCAGTACACAACTCCAATTTACATGAACTGCTACGAGGATGCGGAGTTCAAGGCTGTGCTTGTGTGGGAAAGGCATTTGCGGGTGGAAAATAAACAAATTAGATTGGAGAATGCCAATCTCGGAAGTGACTGAGAACAGTTTAAGTAACTTATTTCCGTGGTGGGCCCGGTGCCACGCTACGTCCTGGGAAATGAGGCAACCTTTGACGAGCGTGTGGAGGTGAAACGTGCATTGGAATTGGTTTCCTTTGACTTCGAATATTGTATGAGTGGCATGGGAGGGCACCGTGCATAGACTGGAGAAGTTGGTGTGTAGAGAAGTGAAGGGTCGGTTGGTGTGCAGGAACCGAGTCATGTCTGTACATGTACGGAAAGAGATCGACAGGAAAATGCTTGTAGTCAAACATTAATAGGAGATAAGTCACGTCGCATGATTTGTGGTTAGCAGGAAAGGTGAACTGATTTATTTGAAACGGTGGCCATGAGGGCTTCCATGGCATGGAACGCTGTGGACGCGCTAGTTGGACGCATTGAGCGCCTGCCTCGTAGGAATAAAGCAAAACACCAGTCAGTGCTCATGCAACGGGGAGTGTGGCCATGCTTATTTCCCATTTCGAGTCCGATGGTCCGAAGCGGGAGCTGGCAAGGTGTCGCCCCTACAAGCCTGAGCTTCCAAACTTCCCTCATGTGGACGGCTTCTTTGTTGTGGAAGGTGTGGGAACCAAGGCGATTGTTTTGCTGCAAATAACCAAAGCGCAGGAGCACCACACGAAGAAGCGCACAGCCGCTGACTTTCGCGACTACATGAGGAAATTATTTGAGGACTGGGAGAGGATTGAAAAGGATTACAACTTGGAAATCATTTACACCCAACACGCGAATAGCACGGCAATTAAGAAGCATCAGCGCTGCTCATCATCCTGTGGTGCTGCCAGTGATACGGGCTTCACCATGTGAAATAAGTTTCGCCAGTACCAGGTAACACTAAACGCTCACACTGCCAGTGAGTTCATAAACCGCAGCAGTGACCCGCGTGAGGCCTAAGCCACCAGCGGCAGGTGAAGGTCCGATTGCCAAATTACTTTTGCAAGAAATGTGTGACGCCAAAATAACAGACGGTGTTACTGCCATTGTTCGAGACTTGCGTGATGCCAACGTAGCAGCAGTGACCGGTGCTAATAGCAAATGAATGAATATGTGTTCCGACTCCCATTGTGACTTCCTCATGTTGCCATTGCGTTTCCCTCCTGTGCGTGTGTGTTCCTAATTCGTTGTTTCCATTTTTCCCTTTCATTTTTAGTGTGGCACCTTCGGGAGAGCAGTGAAGGCAGCCAGTGAAGTGTGAGGGCGTCTCACATGTCCACACACTACCACAGCAACACGCATTGCTGCACGGCGCGCGGTGAGCAGACTGTTTGCAAGGTGCATTGTGTCCCTTTTATTCCTGCTGTTTTATTTATTCAGATATTTGTTACTTTTATTTTATTTTTCTCACATTATTATACATGTGCCACTCGTGTGGTGGCCATGGCACGGTACGCTCTCACCATTTAAGGCCTATCCTCCTTGTGGCGGCTTGAGTTAACTCTCGCCTGCAATATCGTTACTTCCACTCATTGTTTTGTTTACATTTTTACGCTTTGGGTTTGTGGGATTTATTTTTTCTTCTATTTTGGTAATTGACATTATGTGTCTGCGTGTCGGAGCAGCTGTGTTGTGGCACAGCGGTTAGTGCTGTCACTTCATTCGAATAGGCATCTCTTCCCTCAGCACTCTCATTCCTTTCCTTTCTTTTCTCGTTAGGGCTTTGTTGAGATGCGTGGCTGAATGGCCCAAGCGTTGGGTGGCTGCTGTGGCGGCCGCTTTATTGCCCTTTTGGCAAAGCGCAGCCGGTTCCATCCGACTTTGACTTCGAAAGGGCCGTCTGTAAACGGGGGCGCCGAGTTGCTTGTCTCGCACCGGCTGGGAGTTTGGAGTGGCGGCATCGGGCGATTAATTTCGCACTGGGCATTCTTTTCGCCTTCTCTTTTTCTTCATTGTGCGGATTAGCGGTTGAAATAATGACCCCACGCTGGCGAGCAGAAGGAATTGCACTCACACGCACCACGCCCTGATGCCATGGCCGTGTGGGACTCAGTTTTGGAAATGGAGCCTGCCTGTTTCACCGGTGAGTGGTGGCCGCGTCTTACACGTTGGTGCGGAGGGAGTGTCCGCCATTGCGGCACGGAGCCCCGCCTTGTGGTGGCCGTGGCAGTTCACCCGTTGAAGTCACCCCAAACCCCTCGTGTCTGGCGGGCTGCACGTGACATCGGTGGGATCCCTTCAGTTGGGGTAGTCAGCCGCGGAACACATAACAGCCACATTTCCGAGAGTAAACTTGCGCTGAGCCAAATTTCTTGTTATGAGGCCCTTGAGATGCAATCGCATTTGACTCACATTAGTCTCCACATGTGGTCGATGGCACGGCGCTTCGCATATTGTGGAAAGGAATAAATATGCCTGACAGATCATACCAATTGGTAGGTGCTGGACCTTGACGCTGCAATGAGCGGTCTGCCGCAAACATCAGGAAGGTGCTCTGTTTTGAGAAATTGTGCTATTCGGTCCAAATAGTGCAATTGAGTGAAATGCTGCACGTGGGTGAGATGGTGAGATGGTGTTGTCCTTTCTCAGCTGAACGCAATTACCTGCTTTATTCCCAGTTCCCTTTCAATCACTCTCGTTTATTTCGCAAGGTGTTATGCCGAAGATGGAGGACCGCGTTGTGCTTGGGATGTTGTGGAGGATGGCAGCGTTGTGATTACTGTTGTCTCCGGTGTGGCATATTTCTATTCCATATTTGGCTGCTGCTGATTGGATTGCAGGTGTTTCCTCTTTTGATAATATTGTTGCGGCCGCTTTGAACTGGTTTATTTTCACTGCTCCTCCCCATGCCCACAGGCAGGGCGGATGAATTGTTCTCACTCCGCCACCTCCGCTCCTCCACTCGAGGTTCCGTGGGTGGCCGGCTGAAGGCGTGTGGGAAGTGAGGGACCGGGAGTCCGCGTGCTTGTGACGGTGGAGTAATCTCCGAATGCCGACTGTGTTGGTAACGGTGGTGTGTGTGTGGACTTTCACATGAGTTGATGAAATTTGGCTGGCGTTTGTCACTCCGGATGCTGAAGGTTCCTGCTGCTGGCAATGCTGCTGTTACACCTCACGTAACACAACACCAAATGGCAGTGGCTCACAACTCGGCGTGCCTGCCTGTGGCCACGGACCTCGTGGTGGGTATGAGATGTGGGACGCCCACTGTTAATTGTGTTGCATTCCAAGTTATTTGATAATGGCTCTCCCGCTTTACATTTCCGTGGGAGGACTTAAGAGGTGTAGTCGCCCTTGGGACCCCATTAGCCACCGGGGCCCCACATCCTAATTTTTTCCCTTGCACGTGCCCTTTCATGTCTGTGGTGGGAGGAGCGATGTGCGTATTGAGGTGCGTGTGGCGATGATAGCAACGCTTGGGAATGGTAGTGAGCGCTGTAATGGGAAGGGACTGCAGCACTCGTGCAGGATTTTGAGAGTGGCTGAATGGGAGAGTCGCGGGGAATCCCCAATGAGCTCAGCAAGGGCATGGAGACTATTCGCGAATTGGAAGGCCTGTCTCCGTGCAGCAGGAGGTGGTGAGGCTGGCCGACACGGAGAGGGAAGCCGAGGATTTCGTGACCAAACTGGTGACACGCACAATCACGCACGGGAATGCCAAGCGTGCCATGGAAAAGGAAGGAAATTTATGTTCCAATTGATGAGGAGCTGTTGCGTGCGACTAAATGGCGTGTGTGTGCAGGCGAAGAACAGTCTCATTCACTCCATTTGCGGCGTGCCTGTGGTGGAGATTGCAGTAGCTAAAGACACTCCCAGCACACTGAGGAATGTGAGCTGCGGTGGCGGAGGAGGACTTGGGCATCCGCGATCCTCCAAAGGACGCGGCCCGAATGCGAGAGGACTGTTTGCATGCCGGGTGTGCAAGCGGCTGCTCAAGGCGTGTGCCAGCAGGGAGCGGCACCGGATTGGGAGACACGGGGGCGCTACACTCCCGGAGGACCCGCCGTGCATGGCGGCGCTGGATGCGGCTGAGGACGCGGCTGCAGAAAGGAGGGGAGGAGAGGAGAGAGTGGCCGGCACATGAGGCTTGCCGTGTTCAAGCGGGAACTGGAGCGTGTGTGCTGCAGGTATCGGATGCGTGAGGTGCGGCAGGTCGAGGAAGGGCACTACGAGGCATGCCACGTGGGGCCCCCACTGAAGCAACCCGCCTGTGAGAAGCGGCGCGTCCTTGGCAAATGATGCAGGCACATGAGGGAACAGTGCGCTGAAGCTCGAGAGGGCGCTTATGAGCAGAGCACTGGTACGGGCTCTCATGCCAAGCTCCCGTCACTTGTTTACACCGACCCAACCTGTGCGGTAGGCTGTGGTACTCCGCACTGCATTTTGTTAAGCAGCGTCACAGTCCCAGGCATGAGGAAAGTGGCCACGTTCCCTCAGGCTGTTTGGTGGGAGGGCCATGAGCCATCGGTGGGGTGTCACGCCATGGGAGCATATCAGCAACGCGATAGTTATGCCGCTGTGGAGGTAACCCGCTGGATGGCATTTTGTGTGAGAAGTCAATGGAGGGCATAATGAATTGAGAGGACTGGGAGCAGAGCACACGGAGGAGCATCAAACCCCTCTGAGCAGCTTCCCTTTGCTGTGGCTTGTCAAGTGACTGCCAGGAAGGATTTACTTAATGCGCTTCCCATTGCTTTTCCTCGTGGTTGTGCCGTGCTGTGTTGGTACGCGGTGAATTTGCCTTGTCGGGCAGAGGGAAGTGGAAATGAGATATTTGAGCCCGGGGTGCTCCGTTACTAATGAGGAGTGTGGCACCTGATTGTGCGTACGGCGCCACATTGTGTCGCTCATGTGTTTGATGTGCCCCGATGAATCTCTCAGGTGGCTGTGGCATGTGATGTGTTGGGAGCCGATGGTGTCGCCGGGAAGCAAATGCGTGAGACCTTGTGGCCGCATCCATTGGTGCGCATGTAGCATCCTGATGGCTGCGTATGTGTGTGTGTATGTGTGTGACTTCCACTGAATGTTCCTGAAGTGGTGAATGGAAAGGCTTTTGGCAAGCGAGCTGAGTGTTCAATGATATGCGTTAGTTTTAGCCCCGCTAAGGAAATGTGAGAGCCACGCACCATTTGTCGAGGCACATCACAGAGCCGTCCATCGGCAGCAACAGCTTGACTGGCAGCTGTGAGTGTGGGGCATAACGAAATGGATGGGCTCGTGTGAATGGGACGGAAATATGACTGCCGTACGGGCGACATTTGTTGCTGCTGCTTGGATATTTGTCAGTTTGTTTGGAGGGACTGTCAGTGAGGATGAAGCAAGCGCCCGTGAGGACATTGGAAGTCAGCGGGAAGAAACTCCCCACAACGTTATAACGAAATGTGCAGCCAAGCGTGAATGCACACCAACAGATCGCGGCAGGTGCAATAAATGGAAAGAGAGCGCTGACCATTAGGGGCTCAGTTTTGTATTGGAATGGTTTGAACTTTCCTGATTGGTTTGAATAAAACAAAACAAAATCATGACGTGCCGACATGACGCCAAACCGCTGACGTGTGGCTGGCAACCCGCTTTGAATGAGTGAAGCTTCTGGTAAAATTAAATGAGGCTCCATGGAGGGAATTGGAACCGTGTGGTTAGCGCGATGACACCGCTTAAATAATGGCGAGCATTTCCCAATTCATTTTGTAACTCCGTGGAATATAAACGTGCGCCCCAAATATATTTGCCACCCCGGCCCCGCGAGCACCGCCGAGTGCGACTGGGCGTGGCGGAGGCGTGAGGGCGCAGGAGGTGCTCAAACGGGAGATGCGGCCATAGGGCCCAATGGATGTGCGGCTGTGACAAGAGGTCTTGAAGCCATTTCTCTTTTGTTGTAATTGGAGAGGCGTGCGAGTGGGAAGCTTTGAAGGGATCGTAACACCCGCCACGGCCAATGAAGCGAGGGAAGTGTGAGACCATGCGTGAGAGGGAGGGAAGGAATGAAATGAGTTGTGGTGTGTTTCAGTGGAGCGTGTGTGACCCAATGTGTGAATGCAATGGCCTTACGACATTCCGAGGTGTGTGGTGGGAGTGGCCCTTACACATGTCCATGCAATGGAAATGAAGCTGAGCTGCGATGATATTTTCTTTTATTATGCTTTGCGGAAATAACTGAGCACGTCAAACTGTGTGTGCCTGCCATGCCACAAACCATTTATTTGTTTGCGGTCACTGCGCGCAGTTCATGCGGGGAAGGTGATGGAGCGCAGTGTCCAATTAGGCAAATAATGTTGAGCGAATGTGCGGAGGTGTGAGGGAACCGTTAATGGCTCCTGGGCATGCGACTGTGGAACATTTCAACCATTGTAGGCTTGAGGAGTAATGTGGTGTTGCTGCCACGTGCGTATGGTGGGAAGTGTCACACCGCTCTCCGTTGCGATACGCCGCCAAGCAGTGAGGGGACTGCTGTGACGCCGTGCTGCCACTGGAAGGGATAAAATAGAAGGCTGAAGTGCAGTTACCCCTCGTGTTTCCGCATGCCGGTGTTACCACCACTGCCCTGCACCATGCGCATCCGAGCACTCGGGGCACGTGATGGAGACCGAAAGCATGCAGCAGTTGTTGCCCGCATTGAGGTTTCTGACCTCGGCATGGGGCAGGCGTGTTGGGATGTTGAGATATGCATTGGAAGTGAGTTTCATTATTTCCAGCATTAGTGCATATGATTTGCTGCCCGGGTTGCATATAATCCCTGCATGTTTGTGTGGCCTCACGTGCCGTTGGTGTGCGGCCTGCAGCCTCGCTTTTGGTATCAACGGGTGATGTTTGCTGTGAGTGTCATTGGGGCTCACTTGTGTGCTCGTGTGTGTGTGTGTTCGTTTGAGGATGGAGTGGAATAATTCTCAGTGCAGTGGAACTATGCGGTGAGAGCGGTTTGTGTGGCAGTGTGGCTGGAGGATCTCCCAATGCGATTGAAGGGAGGCTGCGATGAGTGAGGAGTGGCAGAGTGCACTGTGGAGCGCAGGATGGAGCTGAAGCAGCACACGAGAGCTGAAGGCAAAATAACAGCACTGGAATTCCCAATGCCAGCAATGTGTTGAGTGCACGGGGAGTGTATCATCCTTTTGTGTGTCTCACGAGGGAATTGTGCTTTTATTGGCATTCAGGTGGCAGCGGGGGAATGTGTTGCTCTCTGCAGTGCCTCATTGTGCTGCGCTCAGTGGAATATCTTCCAGCAATCGGCTCACTGGCATGAGATCAGTTTTGTGTAGGCACGGTGCCCATGTGTTGGAGTGAGGGAATTATGAAAGCAAGTGACAGTGGTGGGAGCGAGGGGGATGCGGTGGAGCCACTTGATTGATTGGAGTTGGGAGGAGCACTGACCCTCCGTGGGCTGAACACCGTTGCATGCCATTGGTGCGCATGGCTGCCTGCGTCATGGAGTGACTTCGCAGTGTGAGGGAAGTCACGTAATGTGGTCGCAGTACACACTCGAAGCAGGCACTGCGATATCAAATGGATCATATTGCCTCAGTGCTGCCTTCACTTCAGAGGGCTTTGATTTCCTCAATGAGTGAAGTGGCTTTGTATGAATGCCTGAAGGTGAGCTGTGCTGTGTGACTGTGAGGAATGGCCATCGCACCTTAAATACTCGGGATGCAATTTGTTTGAGTGTTGAACTGCGGGCCGTGCAACTGCTCCATGACTTATTCCTGTGAGCAGTTGGATGGAGGACGCAGCTGAGAATGGCATGTGCAGTGTTGGTAGCAGGGAGGGATGCGTGATGCCAGCTGACTTTGGCTGCACGCCCCTGCAGCAAATGCTGCCTCCAATGGTGTAATGTGGCAGTGAGCTGAGGAGGGAAGGCCGTGCGTGCGTGCGGTGTGGCAGTGCGAGTGCGGCCCATTTGTTACAGGCACTTTTCATATTGCTGCACAGCCGCACCTTCAGAGCACTGATGTGAGAGGGAGCCCATTGCGCTCGAGTGCGTGACGCGGTGCGGCTTAACACTCTCCACGCGTGGCATTGGTCTGCCACTTTCTCATATAATTCATAATTCCCATTGAAGGGATGTTTATTCCCTCTTGAATGTGTGTGTGCTTTATTGCGGTACATCGACTGTGTGTTTGTGCCACTGCTCACTCGCCCTCCCCTTCATTTCCTTCACTCTCTGATTGTACGCATTGCACGGAAAGTATAAAATAAACACAAGCGGATTATATAAATGGAAGGAGGGGAGTTAGGCAGACAAGGGATGAGATGGAAAGAGAGGCCGTTGCTCCTGTTGTGCAGTCTCCCGCACTCTCGGAAGTGGCAACTGCAACTGATGGTGCTGTAAGGCCTGTTGCCGTGAGACATGAGGTGGTGGTACCGCCGAGTGGCAGATGGACGCTTGACAGCCCTGTTGAGGATGTATTGATGGAGGACTGCGGTGGATTGGATGGTATGAGAGTGCATGACTTCTTGCTTGAGCACTTTGGCGAGGCATTTGGCTCTCCAAGTGTTTCCATGTGTTTGTTTATGGACGATCCAACGCTCTTTGTGACCGATGAGTCGGTGCTTGTGAAAGTAACTAACTCTTCACCGTATGTGGAATTTGTGAGGAAATATGAGTTGCATAAGGCAATGAGGGAAGCAGTCAGGAGGCTTCATACTAAATGGATCTTCACTCTCCGTCGATGGGCAGGTGCCGTTGCCGCTAATGAGGTGGAAGATATTGATGCTTCTTTGAAAGTCAAGCTGAATGCCGCGCTCTTCATTGCGAGGCGTAATGAAAGGCCTGTGGGGATTTCCATAGCACCCACAGCGGAGAAAATTGATACCGTGTACGATTCCGTGTTCTACGCGAGCTGGAGCTATGTTGTGATGGGTAAGGAATACGGGGAGGGAACGCTTGGAATGGGCGTGTTGGACGCGACATCAGGAGAGCAGCCCCATTTATGGTCCGAGGTGCAGGCGGATGTCCCGTATGATCCCGAAGAGCCGTGGGAAGGCGATGTGGTGCCGGGTGTGGAGGGGAAACTTGTGATGGCGGTTCTCTCGTCACAAAAAGGATGGCCGTACGCGTCGTTCAATGAAAATAAGATACGAAAGGAAAAAATGAGATTGCTGGGAGGGCACAGTACTGAGTGTGACGCTTACATACGCAGGAGCAATTGGCGAGTGTGGAACATTGTGAAGGAATGTCTTGACAAGTGGGTTGAAGGTAGACGTGGTGGATATCCGCACAACTTCACTGTGAATGGCACGTTGGGCATCGGGAAATCGTTTGCCACCGGCTCGTTGCTGCTCTACCAACTGCTGCATTACCCGTCGGAGTGGCTGAAAGTGGTGGCTTACTTCGTGAAGGGGAGGGCGTATATTTTTCACCGCGAAGAGAGGAGGGCTGTGTATTATGTGGAAGAGGAAACTGCGATACGTGAAATTGAACGCATGGCAAGAAAAGGTGTTGAGGGTTACATAATATATGACATGTGTGGGGGTCGTGACAGTATTCACAGCCTGCCGGACAAGTGGGGTGTCGTTCTGCTCACTTATGCGAAGAGTAGTTATGAGCAATGGAGTGAGGAACGTTACGGTGGAGCATCGCCCATATACGTCGACTGTTACGATGATGTTGAGTTTATGGCCGTACTCACGTGGGAGAGGCATATGCAGGGGCCGGATGGTCTCACGCCCATGAACCGCACGGGGAACATATTGGAGGACTGGGAAATGCTGAGGAACCGTATTTACAAGGTGGGCCCGGTGCCACGATATGTCCTGAAGGGTGAGGTTACGTTCGGTTCACGTGCGCGCACGGTGAATAATTCCGTCAAGAGGTTAAGTTATGCCGATTTGGATGATTTTATGTGGAGGCTGAAAAATGTGACGGAGTGGCCAATAAACGATGCAAAGTACGAAATGGTGATACAGATCCGCACTTCGGAGCACATAACGGACGATTGCACAAGCCATATCATTTCTTCATACGTGTGGCAGGAACTTCTCCTAATAGTATTGAGACATTTCTGTGAGACTGAGGTGCAGGAAAGCGAATTGCACTCGGGTGGAGAGCGTTGTGTGCGAACACGTGAGACATTGGGCATACTGGCCTTTCTGATTCGGAGTGTGTCGGATGTGATGGTACGGCACCTGAAGTACCTCCCACGGGAAGGTGAGACGGAGGAGTCCCGCACTTCGGTGCTTGCCCGAGTGAGTGCCTGGGGCCGCGTGCCCTCAAGAACAAGTTTTCTTGCCAAAGAAGATCGAGACCTTTCGCTTCAGTCGGACAAACTCTACAGGCCTCTTTTTCAGAACTTTCCCGTCGTGGACGGCTTTTTCCTGGTGGATGCGGTGGGCGAGAGGGTTGGAGTTTCACTTCCCGAAGGAGCGGCGGCCCCCACCCAAACTATTGTGCTGATCCAAGTGACCAGAGCAAGAGATCACCACACCACTACCAGCAAAGTGGAAGCATTTCGAAAGCGCATGGCGAGGTACTTCACCAATTGGAAAGAAATGGAGAGCCGCCTCAGCTACGAAATAATTTATGTTCAGCACGCAGACAGCACGACACTCACCGGCAGGCAGCGCTGTGCCCGCAGCGGTGTGCCTGATGATGCAGGAATCGAGAAGTTCTGGAGCGGCATCCATCAGTTTTGTGTGAAACTGGATGCCCCAATTGCCAAGCTACTTTTCAAAGATATATATGGCGCTGAGTTAATAGAGGAGGCCGGCGCTCCTGTTGCTACAGAGACTCGCATAAAAAGGAGAAGGGTGGAGGACGTTGCCGCTACTGTTTGAGACTTGCGCTACGCCAAAAAAGCAACAACACTGTGACGGGTGCTGATAGCAAATGAACAAGTGTACGACTCCCATTGTGATTTCCTCATATTTCCATTGTT
The DNA here is from genome assembly GCA_002287245.1 of Trypanosoma congolense. Lineage (NCBI taxonomy): Eukaryota > Euglenozoa > Kinetoplastea > Trypanosomatida > Trypanosomatidae > Trypanosoma > Trypanosoma congolense. Next base: position 45,218 of record NHOR01000493.1, read on the forward strand.
TCCCCCTGTGCATGTGTTTGGTCCTAACTTGTTGTTTCCATTTTTCCCTTTCATTTTTAGTGTGGCACCTGCGGGAGAGCAGTGAAGGCAGCCAGTGAAGTGTGAGGGCGTCTCACATATCCACACACCGCCACAGAAACACTCATTGCCACATGGCGCGTGGTGAGCAGACTGTTTGCAAGGTGCATTGTGTCCCTTTTATTCCTGTTGTTTTATTCATTCAGATATTTGTTACTTTTATTTTTATCTCCTTCTCATTATTTCATTGTGCATATGCCATGCATGCGGTGGCCACGGCACGGCACGCTCTCACCATTTAGGGCCTATCCTCCTTGTGGCGGCTTGAGTTAACTCTCGCCTGCAATATCGTTATTTTCACTCATTGTTTTGTTTACATTTTAACGCTTTGGGTTTTTGTGGGATTTATTTTTTCTTCTATTTTGGTAATTGACATTATGCGTGTGTGCGCATGTTCGTGTTGGAGCAGCTGTGTTGTGGCACAGCGGTTAGTGCTGTCACTTCATTCGAATAGGCATCTCTTCCCTCAGCACTCTCATTCCTTTCCTTTCTTTTCTCATTAGGGCTTTGTTGAGATGCGTGGCTGAATGGCCCAAGCGTTGGGTGGCTGCTGTGGGCGCTTTATTGCCCTTTTGGCAAAGCGCAGCCGGTTCCATCCGACTTTGACTTCGAAAGGGCCGTCTGTAAACGGAGGCGCCGAGTTGCTTGTCTCGCACCGGTTAGAAGTTGAAGTGGCGGCATCGGGCAATTAATTTCGAACTGGGCATTCTTTTCGCCTTCTCTTTTTCTTCATTGTGCGGATTAGCGGTTGAAATAACGACCCCACACTGGTGAGCAGAAGGAATTGCACTCACACGCACCACGCCCTGATGCCATGGCCGTGTGGGACTCAGTTTTGGAAATGGAGCCTGCCTGTTTCACCGGTGAGTGGTGGCCGCGTCTTACACGTTGGTGCGGAGGGAGTGTCCGCCATTGCGGCACGGAGCCCCGCCTTGTGGTGGCCGTGGCAGTTCACCCGTTGAAGTCACCCCAAACCCCTCGTGTCTGGCGGGCTGCACGTGACATCGGTGGGATCCCTTCAGTCGGGGTAGTCAGCCGCGGAACACATAACAGCCACACTTCGGAGAGTAAACTTGCGCTGAGCCAAATTTCTTGTTATGAGGCCCTTGAGATGCAATCGCATTTGCCTCACATTAATTTCCACATGTGATCGATGGCACGGCGCTTCGCATATTGTGGAAAGGAATAAATGTGCCTGACAGATCATACCAATTGGTGGGTGCTGGACCTTGACGCTGCGATGAGCGGTCTGCCGCAAACATCAGGAAGGTGCTCTGTTTTGAGAAATTGTGCTATTCGGTCCACATAGTGCAATTGAGTGAAATGCTGCACGTGGGTGAGATGGTGAGATGGTGTTGTCCTTTCTCAGCTGAACGCGATCACCTGCTTTATTCCCAGTTCCCTTTCAATCACTCTCGTTTATTTCGCAAGGTGTCATGCCGAAGATGGAGGACCGCGTTGTGCTTGGGATGTTGTGGAGGATGGCAGCGTTGTGATTACTGTTGTCTCCGGCGTGGCTTATTTCTATTCCATATTTGGCTGCTGCTGATTGGATTGCAGGTGTTTTCTCTTTTGATAATATTGTTGCGGCCGCTTTGAACTGGTTTATTTTCACTGCTCCTCCTCATGCCCACAGGCAGGGCGGATGAATTGTTCTCACTCCGCCACCTCCGCTCCTCCACTCGAGGTTCCGTGGGTGGCCGGCTGAAGGCGTGTGGGAAGTGAGGGACCGGGAGTCCGCGTGTTTGTGACGGTGGAGTAATCTCCGAATGCCGAGTGTGTTGGTAACGGTGGTGTATTTGTGGACTTCCACATAAGTTGATGAAATTTGGTTGGCGTTTGTCACTCCGGATGTTGAAGGTTCCTGCTGCTGGCAATGCTGCTGTTACACTTCACGCAACACAACACCAAATGGCAGTGGCTCACAACTCGGCGTGCCTGCCTGTGGCCACGGACCTCGTGGTGGGTATGAGATGTGGGACGCTCACTGTCAATTGTGTTGCATTCCAAGTTATTTGATAGTGGCTCTCCCGCTCTACATTTCCGTGGGAGGACTTAAGAGGTGTAGTCGCCCTTGGGACCCCATTAGCCACCGGGGCCCCACATCCTAATTTTTTCCCTTGCACGTGCCCTTTCATGTCTGTGGTGGGAGGAGCGATGTGCGTATTGAGGTGAATGTGGCGATGATAGCAACGCTTGGGAATGGTAGTGAGCGCTGTAATGGGAAGGGACCGCAACACTCGTGCAGGATTTTGAGAGTGGCGGAATGGGAGAGTCGCGGGGAGTCCCCAATGAGCTTAGCAAGGGCACGGAGACTATTCGCGAATTGGAAGGCCTGTCTCCGTGCAGCAGGAGGTGGTGAGGCTGGCCGACACGGAGAGGGAAGCCGAGGATTTCGTGACCCAACTGATGACACGCACAATCACGCACGAGAATGCCAAGCATGCCATGGAAAAGGAAGGAAATTTATGTTCCAATTGAGGAGGAGCTGTTGCGTGCGACTAAATGGCGTGTGTGTGCAGGCGAAGAACAGTCTCATTCACTCCATTTGCGGCGTGCCTGTGGTGGAGATTGCAGTAGCTAAAGACACTCCCAGCACACTGAGGAATGTGAGCTGCGGTGGCGGAGGAGGACTTGGGCATCCGCGATCCTCCAAAGGACGCGGCCCGAATGCGAGAGGACTGTTTGCATGCCGGGTGTGCAAGTGGCTGCTCAAGGCGTGTGCCAGCATGGAGCGGCACCGGATTGGGAGACGTGGCGCAAAGCACTGAGTCTACGAGGATTAATGAGTAGAAACGCGAATCCTCGTGCAATTAACGCGTCCTGAAAAGTGGGATAACCTATATCTTCCATTTCTCTTTATGTCTCTGTTTAGCTCATACTCTTTGTTTTGTCGCCGCGTTTTTCTACATTTCTTATTTCCTCCGTTTGTGTACTGCGCCATCCTTGGGTCTTATGCTTTTCCATTTTTATGTTGTTTTCATCGTTTGTCCGATTCACGAAATGTTGTGTACGGTGTAGTTGGAAGCGGAAGCACCTCGGTGACCTCAATGTGTTTCTTTTTTTTGCGGTATTTCTCCCTCGTGGAGTTGAAAATAAGGTCTCCTCCTCAAGTTACTCGGGTGGGGAAGGTCCTTCCTTCACTGGCTGTTTTCTCCTCCTCCTCCACTGTTTTGTGTAGTTTTGTTTGGGGAAATCATGTGTGATCGTTACATTTTTTTGGTGGTGGTGATGCTAGTGGGGGTTGTGATGGTGGAGGCGAGGGATTTGCCTGCGTTGAAGCTGGAGTCCGCGCAGGGAGCGTGTGCCGTGTCGAGGTTGATGAAATCGATGTACAACTTTGTGAGCTCGAGGAATAAAGAGGCGCAGGAGATGTACGAGAGTGTCGAGAGGATGTATGACCTGGGAAGGGTCCGGATTGCCCAGCACGTCCTGGAAAACGGGGAGTGCGACCGGATGACGTTTTTTGTGTTGTTTTCCCAGCGAATAAAGGAGAATATGACCAGGAAGATTAGAGAGCTGGCGAGTGCCGGGGTGAGACTAGTCGGAGCAGCCGGCCTGGCCGCAGGGCGACTGGACGAGTTTATTAATATTTTCAGACATTCCTGGCATGTCCAAACCACTCACATTTACTCGACCACATACAACCACACGTACAGCTTCTGCCTTCGAGGGAAGGGGACGAAACCTGTCGACAAGAAGAGCATTGTCGACTGCTTCATGAATGACAAAGAGACCGATGACAACGGATTTGTTCCGGTGGACGGGGGCGACGTCCACTGGCTGGACCAGGACGACATGGGGAGTTTGCTGGATATGAGGTTGAAACTCGTTGACGGGGACCCGCGTGACGAGCACGGCCAAGATCGTTCTTGTGTGCTCTTATCTATGGGAGACGGTGGTGGTTACCTCGGGGGAGGTAATAAAGGAAAGAAAGTGCTGTGGGCGGACGGGTTGCTTGGGGTGACTAGTGGACATACGAAGAAATCCGGCTTCACCGGAAGCGTCCGTTCCTCCTCCTACTCCACGAATATTATGTGGGAAGCAAAGCCCTCTTCGTCCATACCCGTTCTTAAGGACTTCGTTGTACGGTACAACGACTACCGTAAACTCTTCGATGAAGTCAAACACCTCTCCGCCGCCATGACAGACGACTGGACTGTCGACCATCTTATGAAGTACGCCGAGGGTATCGCCTCCCTTCTTTATAAGCCGGAGGAGCTCGACGTCCTTCTGTCGGTGGACGAAAGCGAGGACAACGAGACGGCCGAAGAGGACCAGCGGCGGTTGCGGCTCCGCCACACGGTCGAGCCGTTTGTCGGCCTGAACGACCGGAAGCAGGAGTGGCTGGCGCAGTACAATAAGGAACTTGTGTCCAAGGAGTTCCTAGCGGCAGAAATTCAACTTTGCCGTTCGGCTGCTGAATTGCACCTCCGCCGGAATCGTTGGTTCTTCGAATGGTAAATGCCCCTCCTCCCCCCAACAAAAAAGAATTCCTTCCCATCATGATTATCATTTATGCGGGACAGCATACGGTTATGCACGTGTATTATGTTCACATATTATTGTTGTTCATTTATATATTTATTAGGTGTGTTATTAGTGTTAGTGTGGTGGGGATGGAGAATGTAATTAGGTTGGTGGTGGTGTCGGTGTTGGTAGTTGTCTACGCCGTAGCCGATGAGAAAACAACAGGGTCGACCATAACCCTCCAGAGGGCTACGGCCGTCTGTCACATTGCAAGGAAGTTAAAAGGTGTGAGCACCTACGTGGCACAGAAGTTGGAGGAATATGACCAAAAAATCCAGGAGATTCAAATGATGCGGGATGTCGTGCGGCTCAAGGTCTTTATGCCTGGAGGAGAAAAACTCAATTGTGGAAAGGAGTCTGCCTTCCTGCTGTATGTCTACGAGCGCCTTGCCGCCATGCAGGAGGTCATGGGGAAACTGAGGCAGGCCGGCACTAAAGCTGCAGGGTCGGCCGGGATTGCCGCCGGGAGGCTGGACGAGTTTGTGAGTGTCTTCAAACAGGCAGCGGGGGAGACCAGTAATCGAATCTTTCTCAACACATGTTACAAAGGGAGCGGCAGTCAAAACATTTTCTACGGCATTGGGGATGACACTGACACGCAGTACGGCGATGGCGTTAAGAACCTCGGGGAGTACATCGACGCCCAGTTCACCTTAAGTGGTACCGGGACTGGAGGGAGCAGTTCCAATAGTGACACCCTCGCGCACGTGAAAAACAGCAAAGCCTACGTCGACGAACATGCCATTGTGCACGGCATGCCGTGGGGCGATGGGATTTTCACAGTTCAAGGAGGTGACCAGGGCGAGTGGAAAGCGGTGCCCTCCAAGGATGTTACTGTCCTAAGAAGTGCCGCCGAGGACTACCAAGTCTTCGTTTCGCTGCTAAAATCCATCCACAGCATCTACGCAGTCATTAAGGCCGACTGGGTGAAAAATAAGCTGGTCTCCGACAACACCATCCGCAATGTGCTTTATACAATCAAGACCACAGAAGGGCAAAAGAGGAGGGTCAGCGAGGAGGACGACAATTCCCCGGAGGGCCCTCCGTGGTTCCCGACGTGGAACCCCAGCAATATGCGCAACAAGCTCCTCGAAGACGAACTGACTCTCTGCGAGGAGCACAAGCGGAGTGGCACCGCAGTGGTCTCTATCCCCCTTCCCCTCTTTCTCTGTTTCATTGTTTTTGCCTAAAGGAACAAAGAAACACCCGAATTTAAGCTGCTTATATTTCTGTTATGAATAAATTTGGTGTGGAATACTTTTTCGCTTCTTTTTTCCGATGGTAAGAGAGAGGAGAGAGAACGTGGGAGCGATGTGCGTATTGAGGTGCATGTGGCGATGATAGCAACGCTTGGGAATGGTAGTGAGCGCTGTAATGGGAAGGAACCCGATCAATACCGCTTTTGTTGTCGTTAAACCTCAGAAACCGAAGCTCAGAAGAGTGTTGTGGAAGCGCCAAGTTCACGTGGAGCACCAAAAGGCAAGGAGGCTGGGACATATGGGCGAGGGAAGCTGCCGGACAGTGACGCCATTATCGGAGGCTGCTTCACTCGACATCAAAAGGGAATTGGCGGGGTGCTTGCCGCAGTATTTCACAGGCACTCGAACCTTCATTGGAATGAGGCGTTGCAATACCAAAGTTAAGCAGTACCCTGTCAACGTGGCGGATGCGACACCTTGGGAGGTGTGGAACGTTATGCATGCCACTAAACCTTTCCACGTAGTGTTTGGGCTGCCCATTGTGCCAATCAAGTGCTGTAGGGGAAAAAAAATTTATTGGGATCGGTGAATCCCCGTGACATAATTCTGGAACCTCTCCACTTCGAGAGCATCGTTTCCGGCAGAGTGTCACTGAACGAATTGAGAAATATTACCCCAACGAAGGGCCTCGTGGCGCTTGCGTCGTCTTGTGATTGAATTATCGCCCTTCAGGGCGATGGCCTGTCGGGAGTGGTAACAGCGCATATTTATCGGGCTGTCAAAATAGGTCCATCCCTCAATCAAACAGTTACGCACTGTGACGTGAGACAAGAGCACTCCGAAGCGAACGACTTACATCTCCAGCGAGCGGTGAGCATAAAAGTTCCTAACGACCGCCTGACAACTGTTAAATATTCGATGCGCGTCCCCCAGCAATGGGCGAATAAAAACAATCACCCAGAGACCAAACAAACGAAAAAAAATTACCGTAGAATCTTTCAATGGGATTCTTAAATATAGCTCCCATAAATCTAAGTATACCACAATCTGTTATAAATTAGCAAAATACACAAATATTACTATAATTCCAATAACCACAAAACTCCCAATGGCACCTTCGAATCGCAAATCACACTAAATGCACCCAACAAATATGCCGAACAACCACAACTCAGAAAAAAACTCCCAGGCAACTCGTCACGTGCTACAATTCCTTTTCATCCAGTCCAATGGCTTGGAGTGTGTTCCCAATGCAATCAAATATGCATTTCAAGTGCTTCCCTGTGGGGGTTATGCATCGCACAATTATTTTTGGAAAGGTTTTTCCTTTTTTGCTTTCTTTTTCTTCAGTTGTGCGAATTAACAACTAAAGGAATCACCCCACACTAGCGAAGGAGAGGAAATGCATTTGCCTACACTGCGTCTCCCGAAATGGTAGCGCGCAGCTCAGCAACCGTGGAGAGTAAACCAATGCCAGCTAAACCCCGTGGGTGGATATTGAGCCCGCCCACACTTCTTCAGTGGATGGTGTCCACGTCTCGCATGTTGGTCCAAAGGGGTGCTAGCTATTGCAGTACGAAAACTTTTCGTTGGCTGCTGCAATGTTATATTCCATGCGTTCACTCCACACCCCGTATTGTGACATCCACAGCACTTCCATGGGATTCCCTTTACTCAGGTCATACAACCGCACACGAGTGGCAGCAACATCTCCCTCACCACACTGGTGTTGTGAAACGCCCTGTTACCAACAAAACAATAGAAACTCGCCAGCTTACCAATAACACAGGGTGGGAAGAAAAAACGATTAACATCAGATAGAGGAACTTGCCCTCCACATCAACACAACCAAATTCTAAACGAATAACCTATAGGCAAAAAAGCACTTTCTCACACACAGATCAGGATATTCAATTATAAGAAACAGTGATATTATGTGATATAGCGCCATTATGTGGTATGGTGCATGAGTTTGAAATAATGCAATGCTGTGGAGTATTGTAGGGATGTGGACGCTCTAAATGATTGAGCTGTTGCCTTTTGGTGTAATACTATGATGTAGTGTTTTATTGTGATTGGCTGGTATTGTGTTATATCGTTGAAATAACGGATAGTGTTGTCCTCTAGTTTTTTGCAGTTGGTGAACGTTTCCATTGATTACTTTTTCCTGACTGTCAGCTTTTTTAGAGCTAAGGACGCCCTTTCACTTCGACTCTTTTTCCATTTTCAAGGATTTTGTTGATATTTTGCGATTTGTTGACGTGCGTTCAGTGGCTGGTATTGGAAGATAGTGTAGTGTTGTTTGTTTGTATATTTTAATATTTTACTGTTTTTCTGAAGGTGGATGGTGTGGGTGCTAATTTAAACTTTCGCTGTTTAGTGCAGCGGAGTGTTCTGATTAACTTTGAATGATTTTGACTGATCCTGTGTTCTTGCGTTTTACTCACTGGCACTATTTTACGTCTCAGAAATGGCTTGGCGAGTTGAGTCACAGAGTAGGAATTTAAAGACAAAAGCGATCACACAAAACATCTTTGGAATCGAGCATATGGGCCACCAAGGGGACCACTCGGGATGGTCCTGCTTGTTAAGGCTGACTTGGGAAAATTGAGTGAGCAGAGTCGAAAGATTCCTATGATCAGCCCGACGTTTTCAAAAACAGTTCTTGTTTCTCTGTGGAACTGTTCGTGCCACGCTTACTCATCCCTGCCTTAGTGGGATGGTGATGTGCCCTCAGGAAGCACAGACACCTGCACCCCGCAAGGTCCAGGAGAGGACATCATGATTTAGGCCAAACCCTCTCTTGAGGATGGAAAACAATCGTACAGAAGATATTGAAGCTAAAAAACCATGTGCAGGGAATCGTGTGCTTCGCTACCATAAGGTGTTTGTTTTTTGTCAAGGTTTTGCAAGTTGGGTTATTTCAAATGTCTGTTGCTTCCCCACTCTTACTCCCCGGTGGTCTTAGCTGTTGGGATTATTGGAGGGAGTTTGTGGGGCATGCGGCTTCCAGTCGCAGGCTGGTGGAAAAAAGGATTCTAACTTCCTCCCGTCTTCCCATGGTCTCTCAGTTATCTTCAAGTGTTAAATGGCCATGCAGTCGTGAAACAAAATGAGGATCCTTTTCAAAATTGATGAAATTTGCTTTTCAACCCTACAACCCATGGTGTCATTTTATGAGGTCCGGCGCCGAAAACATGTGGAAAGCGTACTGAATATGATGCCATTGTGAGAATGAATTGTGAACGATGCTATCTGTATTTCTTCCGGAATTATACGTGGCTTTATTAGTTTGATATTTCATGGCTTCCCGTGCTGTGGTTATGGTAATGTGGTCAGTGAAAGTCACGCATGCTGATACCCCACAATATGGCGTTGTGCATCCCTCAACCCCGTGCCCCCCTTCTCCAGGAAATCATCATCATCGGTTACATTATTTAGATGATGATGAGGTCACACGTGAGACAAAAACATATTGCAAATATCTGTAGATTTGTCTTCTCTCTTTTTCAATGTCTGTCCCAGGAACAGCACTTATCAGCGTCTCCGCGATAGCATTGGATGCAACAATAGTGCTTTGCGAGAGAATAAAATGTAATTGCCAAGAAAAAAAATAGGCATATGAACATGGAAGGTGAAAGGGAAGCAGTACCAAACTGGGCGATGGAGAGTGAAGTGGAACAAGTCCTTATCCAGGAATGTAAGACGCGGGTCAAGATAAACCTTTTTTATTTCTTTGTGGAGTACTACGGATGAACCGATAGAGAATTTCTGCCGCCTAACGTTTGGCGAATTTCTTAAACAATGACCAGGGCGCTACATCAAGGATGCCAACCGTCGCGAGGAAGTGCAAGAAGTCATGCGGCAGATGTTAGGACGCTTGCATGAAAATACGGTCAAAGACATCCGGTACCTTGTGGGTGATGGCATCATAACTCTTCTTGATTGGGCTCTTCGTGGAGCGAGTACATTGTTGGAGCATGTTCCAAGAGGTACCTTGGATGAAACCGTCCGTGAAGCCCGCAAGCAGCCGTGGCCTCCCGTAACAAGCGGAAGCATGTCCGTGTGAGGGTGAAACGAGGAAAGTAGAAAGTCCACACATCAAGTAACCAGCACTCCAAGCACACAGCGTCAGCCAGGAGGGACTGAGGACAATGAGCCGGAAGAGATCCTCCGGAAAGCATTCAAATCCTGGGAAGGCGCTTGCTTCGTTGATTTTCTGACTCAGGAATGTGGGAAGACACACGGAGCCTGTAACCCCAATGTGACTCTCGCTACTTTCCTGGAAGACCCATCCCACCACATCGAAGAGGATGAGAGGCGGAAGGAAGCTGTCGAGAAACTTCCCGAGAAGCTGCATCACTTGAAGGGCTGTATCTTCCGCGACGTCCCATTCCTGCGGGCTGTGGGCATCACAACACGAGGGTATTGGGTCCATCGTCGGTTTTACCACGAAATGCCTACCCCAATTGTCAACTGCATTCTTTTACGTGCATGTGGCTCTCCTCTCGACGGAGGAACTAATAAGGAGGTTACACTAACAGTTCGCCCGTAACTCCATAACTTATGGCCTTTCTAGCGGCAGCTTTCCATTATTCACATATTGCATCTAAATGTTTTTCTTGTAAAATGGTTTGCTTACTAACTTACTGCGGGGGATTTTGAGTGCTCTCATTGCTCTTAATCTTTGCTCTTCCTCAATCTATTTTTCTACAAGTTTAGGCGAGGTTTTCTTACAATGCTCCGCAGCAGACTGTGATGCTGTCGGACATCTCCGGCTCTCGCTTCACAGGGAGAGTGCATATAGATAACCAGCCTTGCTATGCCCTACAGGAGTTGTGAATCTGCACCGGCACACAATAATGACAAATCCTGTAACTTCCTATGACTGCAGTTGCCTTCGCCACGGGCTATGGAGCCATTCGCAATGGGCTCGACCGAAAACGCCCAGGTTTGGAAGAGGGACATCAGACCGTACCCTCTATCTGGGTGAGTGTGCACACACGGAAAAACACGATGAGGATAATTCCTGACCACACACCCAGGAGGTGGACACCAAGCGCGATACCCGGAGGTGTTCCGGAGCAAAAATATGCATAACAGCGATAAACTACATGGAGCAAAGCGATGCAAAAGGGAAGGCTCTGGCAGGTTTATCCTTCTGGCAACCTACAGCCAAGTCAATAGAACGCAGAAACAATTGGGATATGATTCCGTGCACTTGGTTTTCTCTTTCTTGATCCTGTAATTGAGGGCACAGGTAAATTGTGCCATGTTTATCTGTATTCTTCCACTGGCTTTGCATGAGTGTGTAGGAAACACTCTGAATATTCAATGGTTCTTTCCCTATTTTCTTTTGCTTTTTTTGTGCTTAGGAGGTGAAAGTTCACAACAGTTAAAGGTAGGTAGGTCAAAATAGGTCACAGGCTTAGAAAGCACCACACGCCTCAATTGTGTTAATGAAAATAACACATGAATATACACAAAAGAATATAAACGGGGGAAATTCTGGGGATAATAGTAGTGCCGCTTTGAATTGATTTTCTTGCGGGGATGCATGTGAATTGATAAACTTTCGCTCTTTGACTTTACCATAACTGTCGGGCATGGACTGCCACTCGAATGGTTACAAGCCATCACAACCAGCCGCTGAAAAGATTCATTATCTAAGCGTGCGAGTTATGATTGTGGCTTAAGAGTTTGAGTGTGCATTTTTTCTCTCCTGCTGTAAAATAAGAAGAGAAAATGGTATTTTTAAGCTACCCATATACCCATCATTTTCATCACCCGTCTTGAATGTGAAAATGCGACATTTGAATTGTTTATAAAATTGAATGACCGTGCTTTATTTTATTTTATTTGTTTTGGCTTATTAGTGAATGTTTATTGCTTTAGGAGTCTAAAAAGGCAAATGAAGCTTTTGAAACAGTGAACTCGAATTACCATGCAAAGCTCGAAGAAATGCAAAGCGACACATAGTCAGTGGTGTGTCGCATTAAGAGTCATAAGGCTCAAGATGAAGATCTACGAAAAGCTCTCTAGCGGCTTCAGTGCCTCGTAGGTAGTCTGGATCCTGCAAAGTTTGATAAGCCCAGAATGGGCGACATTGTGAGGAGATTACAGTCGATTATTAATAGAAAGTTGGGTAGTTCCAGTTCAAATGCCGAGGTGCCGAAGATTGTTGAAGACTTGAAAAGGGTAAAAGAACGTCTGCAACCATTTGTATACAAGCTGCGATATGGAAGTCAAGGGAAGCAATACGGAAAGTCAATCGGTCTCACTTAAAAGAATCGCGACACCACAAGGCAATGACGACCAAAGCAAGCATGCTTGAATTTTCTTTATTCTTTCTTTCACTGAGGTGTAAACAACAAAACAATTAATAAAAAGTATTAAAGGAAACAAATGACAAAAAATAAACAGTTTTTTTTTCGAAGCATGATTGGTTTCTAAACTTTTCCCTTGACGCTAAATGGATGTTGGCATTGGATAAGAACTAAGCGACATCATTTTTTTAAATTTATTTTGACACTCTCAACTGTTTCCAGCGAATTCACGAGGAAGAGATGGAGCTGCTGGCCAATGTGTGTGGAAAATATTTTCTTTTTTTTTTGGAAACGTCCATTTTGTGTCCACCATGCACTATAATCTATTTCTAGTTTGGTAAAGGTTCAGAAAAGGTAGCGGGGAGTAGTTTCCGTTGATGGATAGCATCTCCCCCAGGCAAGAATAATCCACTAGCTTTTCCATCGAAGCTGCGCACCCAGAGTGGTGTCGTCTGTGGAAGTTGGGAGCTTGACTTCGATGTATCTGCCTATTTAGACGTACGAGCTGTTATATGAGTAAATGAATTATCTAAGCTTGTGAATTGTAATTGCGGTGTGTGTTTTAAAATGGTTAGTCGCAATAATTTAGTAAAAGGCATAGGAAGTAAATAAAAGGTTCAAAAGTGAATGTAGGGAGTTGGGATTTTTATTATCTTGATAAGGGATCTTAGTCACCGTGCGCATTTTCTAGGACCAGAAGTTTCAGGCATGCCTGAGATGTGAGCTTATAAGGGTAATTGCGGCAGCGCAACTGGTCAGGAGGTCGGTGTTGGCACGACTATTGCAGCCATGGTGTGACAACTGTGGCTCGCCCCGTGAATAGTGTTGGTAGGATGTGGTTGCTTTCCTGTGGGTTCGCTGGGCCCAGAACAGCAAGGTGACCCGAACATACCGCCACACCCATGAGGGACCTGGACCCACCAAGTGCGTCTCCGAGGTAATCAGAGGAAAATGATGTATAAAAAAAAACGCAATTTTTTTTTTCGCTGAAAACATTCCTCTTTTCGGGACGCGCTCGAATGGGGTGTGGCAAGTGTGAAGGAATGAGAAAACAACTGCAGCCCTCTAACCGGACAAACTGACCTAATGAACTTATCCTCCTTTTCCAGAATGGCCCAATGCACTTTTCTCCAAAATAAAAAATTTACGTCGCTTCCTAGCCAAATAGAAACAGCTTTTGCCAAGTCAGTTATTATTCCATTTTCCTTTACTCTGAAGGACCTTAGTAACAAAACTTATGGTTTTCTTGTGGGGATCAGAGTGAATATAATGGAGGATGCAAAGAAGCACGTGAAAAAAAACACAACGTATGAAAAGGGAAATATAGAAGGAAGAGAATTCTTGATTTTATTTAGCATGAGGATATGACTCTTCTAACTTAAAGTGTTCATATGATTATACAGAAAATAATTATGAGTATTGAGATATGTTTGTTGCTCCATAGACACTCTATACACTTCATCTATTTGAGGGCTTGAAATCTGATCAATGGAAATAAGAAAATATTCATCTTGTCCTACTTCAGAGTGCGAGTGCGTGGGTTAGGGTTTTTCAATTTTGGTTATTGAAGTAGAATGTCACAACGCTTAAGGATGTTTTAAAAGAAAGGGGTTACTCCACAAACTTCAAAGTGTAAACCCACTTTACGTTCAATTTTTAAGTTATAGTTATTTATCGCTTAGTTGTCAGAACTATATCTTGAATGATCCAGTCACAAGTCGTATAGTATATGGTCGTATGTATTACGCTTACGTGAGGCGTCAACAATAATCTATTCTATAGAAGTAGAAATGCGAGGACTTGGTCTTTTATTTTCAGTTAAAAAAAAGGAAGCGAGGAGGATATTTAGATATCGAGGTTGTAATAAGGAGAGCAAAGAAGTGGCTGGAATGAGGCTTGCGGTTGAATAAATTTTTGATAATAATTGTCCATATGCAGGGAAATGACTTTATATGCATTTAAGTGTTATTGAGGCAGAGTCAAACCAGCGCAAAGTGCACTTGTCAGCGTTATTCATTAATGCTCACATGAGTTTCACTTGTTATTATTCAAGACAATGCAATTAAAACGATACAGTGTGTTGTTTTATTTGCATCCCAATGTGAGAGTATTAGGTGTTGCTTAGGATTTTATCTGTACACGTTGAATGGTACAGTCACAAGAGAGTCGGAAGGAACGACCCACCCTTCTTTGAATTATAGAAATGATGACACAACGTGTCGTTTCACTTTCGCCTCTCTTAGAAGTTATTGCTATTATTTAGTTATGAGAATTTGTATCTTGATTTACTCAGCTTTAAAAAGATACGATTTTCCTTTCCACCGTGGTGGTTAGTTGCAAGAGTGTAGTGAAATTGAAATTCATGAGGAGTAGTTAAATGGTTACAAATGAGAATGTATTGGTTGTAATTATTTATTTATTAGCAAGAGACAACACTCAGAAATTTAATTAGTTTTAATTTGAGACGATGGTTGCCCGATGGAGAGTTGGTTTTGGGATTTTGTGGCAAGTTGTGTGAGTAGGGCATTTGCGTGACCTGCTTTGGGGCTTTCTTGAGGGGATTTTCATTGATAGTGTAAAGGTTGAGACTCAGTATCATTTATGCTAACACGTATTACAGGTGTAAGAGTGTGCAATGCGGGGGAAATGGGAAATTGCTGTGACGCGCATGTTGGACAATAGGGCTACGTGTTTCCTATAATTTTATGAAAGTTAAAATATGAAACTAAGAAGTCCAATGCAAGTGAAGCTAAAGCAAAGGAAAACTTTCCGAGTTTGAAGGTTGTGTGAGGTGTAAAAGACTTCTGTGGTGGGTCTATATTAATCTTTGATCCCTGTGACCAAGTATGTGTCGTGCGACGAAGGAGCCAGATAGTTTTCTCCCAATGTAATGCGTAAAGATCGTTTGTCGCGGCGTGAGCCAGGAGTGATAGCGCTTTGAGGAAATCAATTTCGCTGAATTGTCTCTAGGTTTCGTCGGTACAGGCAATTACAGAACAGGATGCTCAAGAAAAAATTATTGGCATAACCATTTTAATTGAGTATTACATGAAAACAGTAATAAAGCGATATTCCACAATATCTTATTTCCGTTGCAGGATATAAATGTGTTATGTATTGAGATTTTAGCCACACAAGTAAGATGCCACAGTCACGTGGCACACTGGGAACAAAATTAGGAGAATTGTATGTTTTTTTCACGAAATAGAAGTGAACTCAATGCTGTCTCACCCGAAGATTGTCTAGCCTCACTACTTCCCTTTATAGTAGCAACCACAATTCAAACATGAGCAGAGTTATCGAAAAATAGTTTGATTTCCTGTCATCGATGAGTGAAAAGTTTAATCCTAGTTTGATAAACGAAGATATTCCTTTTTCGTAGGAAGTGAATTGTATTGCATTTACTCAAAGGCTTTCTTTTAGAAGTGAAACATTAAGAGTGATAAGGAGTATCTTAATTCGGTATTATGTAAAATGATTACTTGCTCTCTTTAAAAATAAAACAAGATTTAGTAACATTTTTATTACTGACTTAGGGTGTGACTGTGTGGTTTGATATTCTAGTCTGCCGATAGGAGTGCCGCAAAAATATAAGAATTTGCTGAGAGTATGTTAGGATTTCATTTCTTCCCAAGTAGATACCTATTCCATGCCATTTCCCTTGACCAAGAATTCAGCATTCGGCTTCTTTTATTTTCCTCACAGATCGTCGACACAAATGTTAATCAACTAATCATGCGATTTATGATTTTGATGTGTGTTACTTTCCCTAGCAAGGTGAAAAAAGATATCGTTTTAGATATGAGATTTTGTTGGAATTGACTTTGGATGCCCCCTTGAAAGAAATAGAAATTGTTACAAAGCATCAAGAATAAAGTCGCTCACCTTTACATGCAATCACTTTTTCGGTTAGTCATCGTCTCCAAAGTAGTAAAGAAACAAAACACTTTACTGTTTTGTCTCCAATGCGTGTGTGTGTGGAAAACAAAGTGGGATGGAGCTGAAGCAGCACACGAGAGCTGAAGGCAAAATAACAGCACTGGAATTCCCAATGCCAGCAATGTGTTGAGTGCACGGGGAGTGTATTATCCTTTCGTGTGTCTCACGAGGGAATTGTGCTTTTATTGGCATTCAGGTGGCAGCGGGGGAATGTGTTGCTCTCTGCAGTGCCTCATTGTGCTGCGCTCAGTGGAATATCTTCCAGCAATCGGCTCACTGGCATGAGATCAGTTTTGTGTAGGCACGGTGCCCATGTGTTGGAGTGAGGGAATTATGAAAGCAAGTAACAGTGGTGGGAGCGAGGGGGATGCGGTGGAGCCACTTGATTGATTGTAGTTGGGAGGAGCACTGACCCTCCGTGGGCTGAACACCGTTGCATGCCATTGGTGTGCATGGCTGCCTGCGTCATGCAGTGACTTCGCGGTGTGAGGGCAGTTACGTAATGTGGTCGCAGCGCACACTCGAAGCAGGCACTGCGATATCAAATGGACCATATTGCCTCAGTGCTGCCTTCACTTCAGAGGGCTTTGATTTCCTCAATGAGTGAAGTGGCTTTGTATGAATGCCTGAAGGTAAGCTGTGCTGTGTGACTGTGAGGAATGGCCATCGCACCTTAAATACTCGGGATGCAATTTGTTTGAGTGTTGAACTGCGGGCCGTGCAACTGCTCCATGACTTATTCCTGTGAGCAGTTGGATGGAGGATGCAGCTGAGAATGGCATGTGCAGTGTTGGTAGCAGGGAGGGATGCGTGATGCCAGCTGACTTTGGCTGCACGCCCCTGCAGCAAATGCTGCCTCCAATGGTGTAATGTGGCAGTGAGCTGAGAAGTGAAGGCCGTGCGTGCGTGCGGTGTGACAGTGCGAGTGCGGCCCATTTGTTACGGGCACTTTTCATATTGCTGCACAGCCACACCTTCAGAGCACTGATGTGAGTGGGAAGCCCATTGGCGCTCGAGTGTATGACGCGGTGTGGCTTAACACTCTCCACGCGTGGCATTGGTCTGTCACTTTCTCATATAATTCATAATTCCCATTGAAGGGATGTTTATTCCCTCTTGACTGTGTGTGATGGGAGTGGTATGGTGTCGCAGCTTTGCGTTCTGATCGTTTGAACTGAAGAGTACAGTTATGATGGTGGTTGCACCCGTGTGTATGGAAGAGTTTCAAGGGATACCTTATTAAATTAAGTTGTGTTAAAATTCAGTGGAATAATGCAAGTGAGTGAAGTAATGCAGATGATTAATATATTCCATTGATTTAAAATATTTTGCTCAGTTATATAGGATAATCCATGACCTAGGTAGACTTCATAACCATGACGCAAGCTCAGACCACACTTCCTCTTTTCAATGGGTCCTGTGTTAAAGGTATGCGAATCAAGTCGTGTAAATTATATAATTTTCGACGAAATGTTTAGCATCACCTTCTCCATAGCCAACCGCTTGGAGCAACCGTGTAAATAATTATCACGTTTTTTTATTTTCATATCCTCACTCACTTTTACCTATTGCATTATTTAACCTCTAGTTCAACCTTCATACGCTGCTGCTAAAATTTGATATGATTCGTTCTCTTTATAAGTTTTACTTTTTGCTTGTAAGGAAAAAAAGGAAAGTACAGTGTATTAAGTATTGTTGAACATGTGTGCTTGTCGTGAAGTAAAGGAAAACAATGGAGAAAAGTGATTTGGTTCTCCGAAAAGTGAGATACAAACTCCATCGACCTCAGCCCCACGAGTCCCATAAACTTCGTTGAAGCTCTGAGAAGATATAACGATAAAAGGTAAGAATGAGAAAAAACCCTTCCCAACACCGGAGGAGAAAGAGCTGGTGTGAAAGAGGGAGTGTGGAGAGAACTGGGTCAATAATATGAGAAGGACAGTCGCAAGACCAAGGAGAGACAGAAGGGTACAGGCTACAGAAGCGGGAAAGGCCCCCCCTGGAAGCTAGACCGGTCCAGGTCACATAGGCTTGAACTGGTCAGTCACGAAATGATGATTGGACGACAGCCCCACACGACCAGAGCCCATCCTCAGGCGACAAGAAGGTCATCCAAGAGAGGTAGCGTGGACTATGGAGAGTGCGCCTCGGGACGTGCTGCTCGAAGGTATGGGGACCCCAATAATTTGAACCTGCTTTCCTTTATCCAACACACTACAGGTATGTTAAAAATAAAGTGGCGCGTTTCACTGTGGGGGACTTTCTCCAGCACCCCAGCGTTGTATTCGAGATGAGTTCATGTGGGAAAAAGTGATGCAAAAACTCCGTCTCCTGATGGCCCGGTTGCGGGTGCACATGCTCGCGCTCATTCGGTATTTGGCATGGTGCAACATTCAAACTCTGCAGGAGCAAGTGGAATGGCAGGAAAATACCAGGATAGAATTAATTACCCAATTTATCCTGCGGCACGCCATCCATAATGCTGTCCTCGCGCCAACCTCCCCGTTTCTGTCTTCCTTCTTCCTTCCCTTCGTAAGCGGCGCTGACGCCGAAAGTGACGATGACTTGGACACCAGCACCAGCAGCGAGATCAATAGACGTGACACTTCCAGCATCGATTGGCGCATGGCCACGCAGGGACAGTTGGATTGGACGTGATCTTCCCGGATCTGACAGGTGTTTTAGACTGGCCGCTGGCACTGGCATCTCGTGCCGCTCGCCGACTTCACCAAGGAATGGAATTTACAATTTGAAGAGGGAACCCGCCACACAAACAGCATTTACGAGTTCCTTAAAGAAAATTCCCGTTACATACAGCATATGGAAACGAGGGAGTGGATGCTAGAGGCCCTGAAGAATTTTTGCTCAGTGAGACTGCTAGCACCCGAATTATGTCGGTCTCCAAACGCTGGACCAATGGGAGGGTTTGGAGAGGATATATAACTGTGAGATCCGGTGGGTCACCCAAACGATCCTCAGGTCCGTCTGCGAGCAAAGCTGAAAACAAGCACCGCAGGATGTGGGGATGAGTTAGAGGCTGCTATGAGGGAAAACTCCCTCGCTTCTACCTTTTGTATTGGAAAAAAGCACTCATAGTGAAGAAAAACCCACACAGAAATACAGCTCATGTAGACGAGGGAATATGTCCCACAAAAAAACATTTCTT